>JAQNCA010000020.1:364576-379540 GCA_029783725.1 Acanthurus tractus | reverse complement strand
AAAAAAAATTGTTTGGGGTTATTTTTATACCCCCCCCCCCCCCCCCCCCCGCAAAACACACACACACACACACACACACACACACACACACAGAAAAACACACACACAGAGAAAATCCATGTATCTTCAGCCCACTCTAATTACGAAATCTCTCATGCATCCATCTAAAATATGTGAACCAGGCATTAACTCCAGTGCCCACTTTCGCCCTCCACCTCCACTCCTCCTCTCATCTTGATTCTGTCGTTTCTGCAGCAGGGAACAGAGGACAGATCCGAGGAGGAGATCATGGCACTCCGGAAAGTAACTCACAGTGACAGGCTGATACTGATGTGTGTATGCGTGTGTGTGGCACAATGTCGTCTACTGAGTTTTAACAAATTGATTTTTTCCCTTTTTCCCTATCAATTTTTAAATATCTTGAGAGAAAACAAGGAAAAACTCAAAACTCAAACAAATGCATACAAAGAAAGGGACCACACACACACACACACTCGCAGACTGACCTCCACTACGAGCCAATAGAGTTATTACCACTACAATTGGACCAAGTGAAGAGATTATGTGCAGATTAAAATAAGAATGCATACAAACAAGGATTACAGCAGATTATCATTATGTCACTCTTGGCAAGTCCTACCAACACAAACAAAAAGGGCCCTGCATTCATTTGTTCACGTCATTCACTAAATGACTTGAGTGAATGGAGTTTGGCAACCCTACAAGGTCATTCAGGGTCCACTGAAATATTTTCCCCACTAATTTCACCCACTTTTCCACAGAAATGTCCAAGTTTATTAGTGGAGCCTTTTCATTTATCATGACATTATTGAGATGTAATCCGTATGGATTTCAAAAAGGATTAGGGAATGCTGTAAGACTTTTATGCAGATCAATCACAAACACCAACTCTGACTTCTCCAACACTGGCAACACATGGAGCAGTCTAATAAATTAATGCCCTGATTTAAATCCACGTTCAGTCGGTTAGAGGATAAAACACACAGACTGAGGGAGATTCCAACAGATTATCACACAGAAACAACAAAACACAGACAGGCAATGCGTAGTCTGAGACAGTGAACCAGAAACTTTCTGAATGGGACCCTTATTTCCTTAATTTATCCTTTAAACCTGAAACCCTGAGCTGAAAAAACTTATTTAGTTCAGAAGTTGGTGTTTCTCATCAGTCGTCAGTGTTGACACGTGACAGTAAAAAGCCTTCTGAAGTTTACTTTGCGCTCAAGTTGCATTACAGACGTTGCAGACAGTGGTTGAGTCTGTCTCAACATGGACATAATTCATTTGTTTCACTTACTGATCTGTTCTTTTAGCCGTCTAGCAATTCATTTAAAAATACTCCCCTCTGAGGTCGGTCCAGTGGCAGGATTAAAGCAGTTTTTGAGGGGTTTTAATGGCACTCACAGAAACCAAAACTGTAAGCAGATTAAAGTGATAATCCACTCAAAATCTTTCTGAACATAAAACACATCCCCTGTGGGCTCAAACAGAGACTGGAAAGGAATTGTTTTGCACGTTTTGGTCACTTTTGCCTTGAATACTTAATAACTTTCAAAACTCAATGTAACAGACAGGAAATAAAACTCACTGCTGACATTATTTTACTCAGGATTCAAATGACTAAACACTGGTGTTCAGTTCTGCATTCAAAACCGTTAATTCCAACATTATGAGCGTGTGTGAGCGAGCAGGAGTCACCGAGAGACTCCCTTCCTGATGAATCAGTAACTTGTAACAATTTCTGTCATCCAAACTTTTTGTCCAAATATGGTCCTTTGTTCCTTCCTGTCCAGTGACTGAATACAACTGGATAATTAAACTCAGATCTCAGAGTAAAGATAACTCATGAAACTCATGTATAGAAGTCAACATTTAATAAGGAAACCCATGACTGAACTAAATGATTAAATTATTAGTGTCACACTGTCTTATTAGATTTTCACATATTAATAGAAGCAAGTAGTGACTGCTGACTTTGTTCATTAATTTCTCTACCATCTATCTTTCTATCTGCCTACCAGATGTCTGTCCATCTGTCCACACATCTCCCATCCATCCACTTCTTTCCAAAAGCTATTTTAACCCGAGCAGCGTTCACAACGCCACAAGAATCCTACCACATGACTTCTTCTATGCCGTGACTCCATTAACGCTTAAGTTAGATGACATCATGGAGGATGTCTGAAGCCAACATGGCACCGGGTGCTCTAACCTGGCAAAGTATTTACCAGTGGCTGTCTGCTTGAGGCTGACTGACAACAGGTCAAGAAGGCACTGGCAAGGACAGCAGGGCAGCAGCTCTATACACAGTCTGTTTTCTGTAAACCCATCTGTCCCCACATCTATTGCTACCTGCTGAAAGCTACTACAGTTTGATATTAAAAATCACATTAAGTTTGACATTGTCCGTCAACTTCTATAAATATATTTTGTTATCAGGGGACACTCTGTGCATAACTCCTGTGCAGCCTCTTATTGCTGCACAAGATGTACAATATACACATTATGCACAGGACGCAATCAGAGACAGTGGATAAAGCCATGCGCTGACATAAGCTTCCCTGCAGCTCAACTGTGGTGTCTGCTCTAATGCACCTCTTGGGACTGAAATACACTCCTGAGTGGCTCTGCGTATCCTCACTCAACCTGCAGGCAGCTAGCATTACTTACAAAAGAGACTTTGTGATGATAATGACTCTGTAACAAAGACGCATGCCAGCCGCTGCTGACACAAATCACAACAATTGTTAAATATTGGGACAGTGGCTATTCTGTTTCATCGTTTAAATATGTTTTAAGCACTGATTCACGTAAACAAGCATCACCACAAACTCATATATATCTGTTATTGAAAAAGCACTTTTACATTAATAACACCCTGGAGTCACATATGGTAATAATGCCAGCCTGTGTATTAAACTACGTCACTTTTTATACACATGCTCAGTTTAAAAAGCCTCCTCAGGGTGGTGGAGCCTTAACACAGAAGCTATCAAAAGCATATGTAGCATCCCTGTGTATATTAGTGAAAACTGCTCAGTAAACTGCACTTTGGTTCGAATCAAGAACAGTGTTTGTCTAAAACAAACTGAATAATACACTACAGACCGTTCAATATAATGAGCCAGGAAGCACAGGGGTATTCTAATATATCACAGTCATTATGTTTACAGGAGCATAAGACTTTAACAGCTTGAGTATTTACTGAATGCATATTAAATGTGCACGCACAAGATACACAACTGTTCGGCAGGAGGATTGAATGGAAACAGGCTCTCAGCTTTGTAAACCCTCGAATGATATTAAACAAGTTAGTGCCTGCTGTAAGATTTGCTGCAGGCGGCAGAGTTTCATAATCTAACTTCCAATGCAGGCTCGTTTGACTTGCGTTCGTTAGGGGAAAATGCTTTTGTTTAAAGCTTTTACACTTGGCTGACAGCCTAACCCTGTCTGACGGAGGATGGAATGACAGGCTCATCAGGCTTAGCTAGAGCTGAAATATAATACTGAAGGGTTTGACGGGACAATCAGTAAGAACAGTCTACACTGGCTGACACCGTTGGGCACAGGCCGAGGGTTGGGACAAACAGCAAAAGAACCAGAAACATGTGCAAGAAACTTGAATGTCTACACACGTGCACACGCACTGTTTATTAGGGTTGTCCATCAACGACATGCTTTTGAAGTTTTGGAAACTTGTTTGTTTAGCAGGTTGAAGGTACTCTGAAGTTTTCTTGTGCACCAAGTTATATTTACATTCACCTTTTCTCATCAAAACATCACGTGTTTGAATGCATTTCAGTCATCATAAAACATTTGATAAACAGATTATCTTGGATATTTTTAGAGCCAGCTATGATTACTTCCATGTGACAGTCTCCTTCTTTTGCTTCTTTTCTTTTGCAGAGGATGCAACATCAGGGATCCACATTCAAACTATTGCTCCATAGCACAACTAGTGGTCAAAAACTATACAGGGTACCTTTAAGTGGTGTACCCCAAAAGATATTTAAAATATGTTCCTGGCTTCTAGGTTATTATTTCAGCCCTGCGTCCTTACACTTTAGAATAAATAATAATACCAAATTTAAATGATAGATGGGAAAATCATGTATTTGTGAGAATCAACAGATGTGTGATTTGACTGTATGTTGTCCTTTTTGGGGAGAGTGGTATTTTAATAATGTTAAAATTTTCTTGTGTACTGCATTTTCTTGTATTTCTCCTTTTTTTCTCACACACTTCCTGTAAAAACATGCATAAACATTCCTCTGAATGACTCATGTCCCTAATTCTCTCCCTACATCCCTCTCTTTCTTCATTCCTGCCTTCTCTTTCTTGGCATTCTTAACTTCCTTCCGTTCTCACTTACACATGAACTAAAACACACTCTGTCGCCCCCTTACTCACAGTATGATTGGCAGGCTTGTTTGATTTTTTTTTTTAAAAAAGGCTCACATGGTCAGTTTGTGGTCAGGCCACAATACATGCTGACTCATCCCCAGTGAAACGGGAATAGATCTTGTGTGTTCAACATACAGAACCACGTGTTACCTATTAACACGATGTGTGCAGGTCCATTTCTCTGTGAGCATGTGTGTGTGTGTGTGTGTGTGTGTGTGTGTGTGTGTGTGTATGTGTGTGTGGGGGGGTGTTTACAAAGACACACTGGAGTCTTTCACTCCCGCTGGGTAACAACCACTCTTTGTAGTCACCCTCTTACGCACACTGAGTGAAACAGGGTAATACTGATTGGTATTCAGACCTTTTGGTGCAAGGTTTAAGCAAATGTTAAACTCTCTATGTATTATGTTTTAAATTTATATGTATATGTGTGAGTGTGAGTGAGAGTGTGTGTGTGTCCATTTATGCTGAGCAGCCAGTAAAGGAGACATTTCATTGGCCTGCCTTTATCTATTGCTTCTTTTATTCTTGTCTGTAACTTTAAAACCATTACAGACTTAAATGCGGCAACATTTCTAAATAATAATCAATTTAAAAACTCTTATATTTTTCCTTAATGTTTTTCTGTGATAAAAAAGAAATTTTATTCATATCAGCTTTTAGAAGTTATTGGGTGATCCTCAGGGTATGATTGAATGCTATTTAAATTTAAAGAGACATTTGCTGTGTACACCATTAGGAGTGTATAGTAATAGCAGTGAGCACATGTTACAAAAACAATTTCTCCCCCTCTGACATCCCTGTCTACTCCTACTACTTTTTCCTTCTCCTCTTGCCAGCCCCTCTAGCTTTTTTTTTTCCCTTTTCTTCCCCCGTTTATTGCATTCCTGCTCACCAATCCTGCCTCTGTTCTCTCTCATATCCCCATCTGTGTTTATATGTGTGTATGTGTGTGTATCTGTGTGGCCACGTAGGACCCTGGAGTTTGGGGATTGGCCCGCCCACTCTCTCCATTGTTAACTATGTAGCTACTGGTTGGTTTACTACAGGCAGATAACACAGCACACTTGGATGAATACAAATCTGCCTATCTTTGAATTAACTACCCTTCTTTTACTCTCAATCACAATATTTTCTGATGCTATTGGTTTGTTCACATATGATAACATGCTCATATTTTAGTTAACTGCTATAGTTGATCTTATATGTGTGAATACTCTATTGCATTGGCTGAAGGGTGTTCGTTAAGTCCTGTTACTGGACACCTATTGAGTAGTTTCGGTCAGATTTTACATTCACCTGTTTTAAATTAATGCCCTGACTCAGCTTGTATCTGTGTCTTATCAGCTTCAAATTAGAAATACATTAAATGAATAAAAAAAGAATATCTCATTTAAAACAGTATATTCTTGTTTGGAAATCATTGGTCTTTTGGGCACCCTAACAAAACCATTAAGTGTTTATTCAACAGTCCAAATGCCACATTAACATCAGCTGCACTGCAGGTATTCACTAAATCCCTGTTAATAAAATAGTTGAATGGCTCCCATTGCAATTTTGAAAAGAAAGAATGTAATGAAAACAGGGGCTTTTGGGAAATGATTCTAAGCTGTCTTTTCCTAAATGGACACAACCTTATTTTCCACTGCATGGTTAACCAACGTAAACATTTAACGAGCCCTGTTGCCATGGATTCATACTAAGGCTCGGCTCCTCACGATTACCCATAGCAACTCTGACTGATAGGCTGACTAAGTGACTGGATGAAAATCTGACAGGCTGGCTGGCTGACTGCTTGTGGCATGTTTAAAAGGATTATATGAATGGAAAAACAGCTCATTATACATTCCCTGTTGTACAAACTCCATGTGGTTTCATTAATAGTATAAATATGCATCCAAGAAAAGCAAGAAATAAAGGCTGATTATAATAAAGCAATAATAAAGGATTAAAAAAATGAATATAAGGATTATGACATGAGTCTAAATAATAAGACATACGCAGCAGGAAAAGAAGGGAACGATGAAGCAAAAGAAGGATTTAAGGAGATGGAAAAACAGAGTTAAATCCAAGGCCACGTGCTCTGTGTCTTTTGTCAGCGAACAGGGCTCTCCCAATACCAGCTCTGCTCCCTGACCGGCTCAAGCTGCCTCTCCAGTTACACTGTATGTAGCACGTGCTCCACATTTTCCCTTCTAAATGAGCCCAATGTGTCTCCATCAGTGAACAGACTGTAAATTAATCTCTTTGTTGTCTAACAGCCTAGGCAGAGATGAGATCGGGACAATGAAAAGGGGGGAGCCGCTTTGTTTAGGAGCGAAAAATAGGCACCATCACTGGAGACAAATGAGAGATGTGGGTCCAAAAATGTAAAAATACATCATTAATATCCCATTTATATGCATACAGACAGATATACCTGTGATCTGACAATCATAAATCATTACACCAAGTCTCACAGTCACTCTGACATCCATTCATGTGGCATTTTGGACTTTTTGTGACCCTGTTTGCTCATTTTGCTCATTTTGCTCATTTTACTCGGCAGACTCACAATAAAGCACCAGTGCATTAAAGCATGCATGACTAAAAGACTGAATGGATTAGTGAATGATGGATGGACACAAGATGAGCGAATGAATGAGCAAATTTGCACTGTCCGCAGTCAATCACTGGGGTCCTGGGGCACACCATAATTCTGACAAGATTTGTACTTTAAAAAATATTTGTGATGATATAAAAGTCATACTAGCATACACTGCAAAGATTATCTTTTGAACTCATTTACTCATACTTTTTGACTCTGCAAGCCTTTAATGCAAAGCGTACTTATCCCTTATTGGCAGACTATCAAAGCCCATTGATTTTAAAATCCTCTCTAGGCCATTTAATTACCTCAGCTGGCATGCGAGTCTCGGTAGTATCCCTGCTACTTTATTCTTATTAACATCGCACTGCTATTAAGACCTTAATGAAAGTAAGATGCAAATGCAAGATATTGAAAAACCTGTTTTTTTCACCAAATGATAACTTAGGTATCAGATATCTACACTTATTTTTAACTGTGGTTTGGGATAATATGTGGTTACAGTTAGCTACTGTTTGTCATTTGGATTTTGGACTTTCAAGTGTAAATCTGAGACAGTCAGACCTCCTGGACAGTTTCTGTTGTTAAAGGCCAACTTGTCTGCAACAAGACAACAGCTAAGCCAATACACACAAGTCAGACAATCCCTTTGTGTGTCTGTGTGTATCACTGGAGGCTGAAGATGAGCAGAAGATTGTGAAAAATTCCTGGAGAGAACTTGGGAAATCAGAGCAATGGCAAAAATCCTATTTTTGTTTCACTCCAATGCCGAAAAAAGTCTGACTTTTTATCCTCCATATATCAGCCTGATGTAAGTATGTTTGATTTTTGTTCCAGCAATCAAGCGAGTGCTATTACTGGCAGTGGCACCACAGTGGCAGGTAGTATAGCGCCCGATACAAAAGCCCAAGGTCTAAAGCATTTCTATTCAAGACGAATGTACAGGGGTTATATTTTTATATAGCTCAGTCATTAAATCATATTATGCCTTAAAGGTATGCATGATTAGAGGGGCACTGTTATGAGTAACAGCAGCCTCTCGCTATCTGCTAGATGTCACACAGGGACTGGGGGCAAAGTGTATTCTCCTAAGCTCCAAGCTCTTGTCAAAATATGGCCACTTTCTGCTAAAAAAAACAGATGGTGACAGCCACAATACCAAATTGTGGCTACAAAAAAGTACTCCACAAACCAGTGGGTGACATCACGGAGGCTCTGTTCATTATTTTATGTACCATCCATGTGAAAACCCACAGAAGAGAAGTGACTATGGTTTGTGTAACAATAGGTCAGCAGCTGTATGTCTGTTTTAGGACAGTTGTTGAGCAATCATGTTCTACTTTTCTGCTTCTTACTTCATTTTATGTTCATATTTTTCAACAAGGAACTTATGATCTTGCCTGTTTTGAAATGAAAAACAAAACAAAAATAAACTATTTACTTAAAATTACTTCTACTGTCTTAACAACAACCAGTTGAAATAATTAAAAATAAATCCTTAGTTTGTGTGCAAACCACAATGACAGAAAGTTGTGTTGTATAGATATCACAGCAAACTTATAACTTTGAAAACCATGTGGTCCAGCTAAGGCATAAGCAGCGGCAAAAGTGACAGCTAATATCATAAGATTAACTCCACTTATCTGATCTTCATTTGTCACTTTGCTACAGCTTAAAGGGCAAGTGTCTGCAGATGCTCCAGAATGTCTAGGTTGTTGCTGATTGGATGTGAGGTGTCCGTGGCTATATGCACCACTGAATGTGGTCTGAGTGATCGGATTACTAGGTTTGTCCTGGTTGCATTCACCCTTGTAGTTAGACCTGTATGCTTATGATTGGATCACCAAAGACACATGTTCAGGTGTAAACAAAGGCCAGATTTCAGGAGTCTCACTGTTGCAGCTTGGATCTCAGATGTCCCTTGCAGCCAGTGACACTTTAAACCGTAGAGCCCTCACAAAAGCACAGGAAGTTTAATATTCAGTGTTGTGCACGTGTGTCAGGATATGTGGTCAAATGTGCAATTTATCTTTGTTAGGGGGGAGGGGACACCAAAATGGCTAGAACCGGCCCCGTGAGCCACTTGAAAGATCTCAGCTTTGCTGTTATTTTCTCTCTGTTAGCCTACTAGGAATTCTCCAAACCAGTTACGTTGCTGTATTCCTCCTGCTAGGAATAGAATGTGGGTCAATGCCAGCTCAGTGGAGTCGACATGAGCTTACCAACTACTGACGCCAGCAGCCACACCACAGCTGCCGCCAGGCTACATTAGAACTCCACAGCTCTCTGCGTGTCACCGTACACGAGGGGCTCATGTGTGATAGCGCTGTGAGCTACCCCTGACTGATATGCACAGTCATGCTTGTAGCCGGGGAGTTCATTATAAGGGGGACCCCCCGTCAAGCTTTATGATTGGACCCCCCACCAGGTCACATCAGTATCACCTCATTTGTCTCTTGTCTGCCTCCGCCACCCCCTGATGAAACTATTTCCCTCACTGCCACCTACCTTTGCTCTACTTAAGTGAACAGTTACAAAAGACAAGACATGAGGGAGAGGGAGAGAGCATACAAGGCCTTTAACCTATGATACAACCACACAAAAAAGTGTCAGTTTTTCTGTTAATCCCTATTACAAATTATCACTCTACAAATTAAATCCAGTTACTTATTAATATTTTCAAACCCCAAATAAGCTCTCAAACAACACCCAAGAGTGTATTCACGTCAAAAGTGTGATATAAATTGTGATTTCCGGTCAGCCATAAAAACTGGATTAAATTAATTCACAGGTGCGCTTTAAAAGAGCTTCAGCCAATCAGAACGGAGAGCGGAGGCTGTCTATTTCATGATTAGGCTATAAAGCTTCAACAGCTACATTTAGCCTACCTGTGAGGCAGTGAAGTTCAGCCACAAGGCAATAACTGCCTTTTAAAAATGTCTGATAGAAAGTCTTTGCATCTGTTCACACTCTTTCTGAACTGTCCGTCTTCATTACCTCACCTACATGCACATGGCCCAGATTCTTGGCTATAGGCTGTAGAACAAGCAAGGCTAGGCCAAAAGCAGCGACAAAGGGCCCATTAATGTTTCTTTATCAACAGTTTGCTTTAAGACTGGACACACAGACAAGCTCCGGAGCTGATAAACTGACTTGATAGGCCACACCATAGAGCCCAATTACTTAGCAGAGCAGCCTGATCGATACGTTCGATCGGCATCGAGGCCGGTTATTGTTACTGTCTTACCTCACAGTCGTAGAGGTCCGTTAGCTGGTCGATAATCCACTCCTCCAGGTTCAGTCTCTTCCTCAGCTCCTTACGGTCGTATTTGACGGTTACGCGTCCCTGCTTCCGAACGGGTGTCTCCGGTTCCTCAGTGGTGCCGGCCGGTGTCTGGAAATATACCCGGGGTTGAGGGCTCGTCTCCGGGCTTGTTACAGCAGCCATGGTCGCTCGGCTTTGGGAAAAAAAAAATCCCCCCGCCGGAGGTGCAGAAGTGTGAAAGAGGCGAAGAATAGGAGTCGAAGCGGTCTGTGGACGTGCGGCTGGTCGCTTTTCCGCACTGAAAAATCCCGGCTGCTGTTGTGAGTGAGACTTGAAAATCCCCCTGAAGAAACAACGTTGGACCTGATGCTTTTGTTGTCCAAAATCGCTCAAAGGGACATTGGCAGCGGCTCGAGCACTTCCACAAAACAAAAGGGACCGACGAGTGAGCTACGGTGAAACGTGGAGTGTAACCGGCTTATTGGGCTATTTACAGCATGCAAACTCTGCTTATATAAAAGGGGAAGGCAGCGGCAGCAGAGGCAGCCTGAACTCTTCATTCAGTACAAAGAGAAATCTCACGGCTCTGCCTCTTTCTTTCTGGCCCCACGAGAGGTACGTGCGCGCTCTCTGGGCTCGAGCGCATCCGACGTAGCGCGACTGAAAAAAAAAGAAAAAAAACCCCACAAATGTTTTTTTTTTCTTAACTTTGAAAACCAGTCCACCCCTTTTCTCGGTTTCCTCTCATATACAACCCCCTCTTTCCTTTAATGTTCACATGTGAACCCCCCCCCTCGAGCTCACTGTTCAACTTAGCCCACTTGGCACGCGGAGAAAATGCTCTCCTGTTATAATCATCAAGTATAAACATCAGTGAAGGTCATTTTTATCATGTCTGTATGTTCTCAAGTCACTTTAAAACACACAAGTTATCATATGTAATCAGTTTTTCAGACGTATTCATTAGCCCAACCCATGACAAACTTTTTGACTTTTTAAAAGAGTTATTAACATATCAAAAGCAAATAAATATTCAGTGAAACCCTGCTATGCTTGCAGTGCATTGTGCAGCACTTAGTCCTCACACACTATTTACATACTGCAAACTTCCAGTTTTCCCAGGGCTATCAACTGCTTTAAACACTCTGCATTTCAATGCTAATTGTGTTGCTTCAGCTAACGGTTAAAATGTCTCCACTGTGAAGTGTGAAATGCATATGGGCAACATTTCACACCAAGATTTCACAGTTTGAAACAGAAACTTCACAACATGCAAACATAACTATTGTATGTATTTCACAGTTTTTGTATTTTTTTTAACCGAGATAACACTTTGTAGCTGAGGTGGAAAGCAGCTGGAGCAGCTGGATTTTCTAGTTTAACTCTGGGTTTGGAATTTAACTTCAGTGTATCATCCTTACAACAGAGATGAACCCATTGGAGGTGTTCCATTAACAGGAAACCAGACCCGTTTTTTTCACAGTCTGTCCATTGTGTCTTAACAGCAGGGAATCCCACAGCCCAGCCAGGCTGCTTAATAACAAGAGTTTTAATAATAATAGGAGTGTGAAGTGAATGGGGGAGGTAAAGAGAAGGAGAGAGAATTTGTAAGGTCCGTCTCTTGCCCCCATCTTTGGAGTGTGTACGTGGGTGTTCACATCTGTCAACATGCTCATATTATTTGTGTGTTTGTGTGTGTGTGTGTATGTGTGTTTTGTGTGTGTATGGGTGTGTGTGCGTGTGTGTCTGTGTGTGTGATGCGCTGGCCCAAGCAGCCATTTCACAGACATCCATGGCAACAAGACATAAAAAACCCTGAATAATTCAGTGAGCATGTCTGAAACTTACAGTTGAGTAAGCACAGACAGACCAACACACACTCACTCACTCGCTCACACACACACACACACACACAAACACACACACACACACACGCACGCACATACACACGGTAACTTAAATACTTAGTTGTGCTTGCATTTAAAAATACTCTGTCACCGCAACATTTATGGTCATGCAGTGGCTGTAAGACAAAGAACTTTGCTTAGACTAATATTTCATTGGGTAAACTAGCTGCATCTGTATCAGCAGGTAAGTTGTATTTAGGTCTTTCAACTTCATGTCAGACAGACCCAGATCCCCGGAGAGATAGGTCAGTATAATGTCAGCATGTAATATTAAAACTGTGTTGCCATGTGAGAGTGGAAAAGGTTTGAGTCCAGAATCATATATCTGAAAAAGATTTCATGTCATGAGCTTCAATAATCTCACCAGGAACCTTGAGCTTGCAAATGGCCTCGAACAGGAGCTTATCAGACCCTATAGTGAATATCTCTTGGTTTAAGCCCCGTGGGAGACCTACATATATGGCCTTATCATATACTGTGGCCCTAAACCAATGCATGGCAACCTGGTTTTCTTCTATGAAAAAACCTGTAAGAAGCTGCTTCATTTCACTCTTTACTTAAAATTCACCAAAACAAAACTTTAGAGGCTTTTAGAATTATAATAATGCACTTAAAGCATAGCTTTTACTTCTCCAAAGTGTTTTTTTCTATGATAAGAAAGTCAACATTGTAGAAATACTTCATTATAGATAAATATTTCACTGTTGTTTTACTGCTACTGTTCTAGCTGCTGGAAGTGAAGGTAATTGTAACTGCTTAATCTGCAGGTCACCATCTTTAGTGTAGTGGGTCTGAATCCAGGGGTTTGGCCATCTCTAAAGGGACACCAAAGATGTCTTAGGGATCATGGAAAGAGTAATAGGAGTGGAAGAATGAAAATAACAGTTTAGATACACATCTGAAACTTATTTTTAAACATAAAATCATTGCTGCACAACATGAAAATAATGTGAATATTGAACTTTAGAGTAATATCTCTGCATTTGTTAAAACTTCCAAATACTCTGTAGCTATTTGTAAACCATCAACAGCATGGCCATTCAAAGTACTTTACATGACGTTGTTGAGGTAACATTTAAAAACACACGCCACGATACAAAAAACAACCCAAACATTTAAATATAATTTAAAAGATGCTGATAAATTACTGTGTAGTTTAATCCATAAAAGTGCAGCATGTTTTACAAACTGTTATGCTTTGTATGTAAATATCTAAACTTGTGGGCTAACATGTAGCTAAAGTGGTGCAGTGAAAAGTACAATATTTCCCTTTTATTAAAGTACAGTACATGAACTTGAGTGTGCTTTCCACCTTTTTCAGGCAGGCTGAACACTGCAGAGGGATGTACAGTAAGAACATTAGCGGAAGAGACTATTTCTGTAGTCTACATCCAGTCTCACTTCCTCCTCCACTATTTTCACCCCATGTAGTAAACACGTCTTAACTCCATAAACCAGCCATTCTCCTGCTACCTTTTTATTTATTCATTTGTTTACATGTGCTAATGGAGCTTTACATGGAGAACTGCTTGGGCAAACTAACATCTCCCGTGTTTAATACGAAGCTCTGAGTTTTATTCCCTCCACAGGGGGGCACTGTTGAACTGTCTCCACTGAGCTGACAGCTCCAAGAGATCTGCATTCACTCTATGTGGTAAATCTTTTTTTATTGTCATTGCACAATATTTTTTATAGGTAAGAATTTTAACAAGATGTTGTGAAAATAGAATTTGTTCGATCATGTGGCAAATATATGAAACAAAAGCTCACTCATACTTGCACTGAAGCATATTGTTAATTAATTTGAAGAAATGTTGACATAGTATTGTATAGCAATGTATGTTATTCTGCGGTTTCTCATCTGTGCACAGAGTCTTGCTTAAGCCTGTGTTACATAAATGTTGTGTACCAGTGCATACACAGTCAGTTTTACTGCAATTCAACTGTGCAAATGAACACACTGCCTCTTGAAACATATTGCTGTGATTGGCAGGTGTGTACAAACACAGGTAGGCTACACCCAATTTGTACTTCTCACAGCTGAGGACAACTACAGCAGAGTTGATCCTCATATATCCACATTCCTAACTGTTGCACAATCCGGCCGGAGATACTTCAAAGGGGAAGGTAGTGTCATCATGTAGCCACTAGATGGTAGTATAGGACCATTTTGCGGCCATGTAGAGCCTGAAGAATGCAAAAAAAAAGTAAAAATGTTAGTTTTATTCCCTCATGCTGAGGATTTTCAGGCTGTAAGTGGTAAGGGTTGACGACCGGAGCCAAGCTCATGGGACACAATGGACTGTATGAATGAATGTGACAACCATGAAGGCAAAGTTCTTGGTTAAAGCCATCTACACTGTGTGTAAATTCTTCTTGTGGGAAAAAACTGTATTCTGCAATTTGCACACACACCCACATGACAGTCTTTCCCCTAAACACATGGACAATAACTGTGTAATGTTATGGAGACGAATGGGTCCAGTCTCCGGCAAACCGTCAACCACCTCAGGCCACGATCACAGCTGGGCCGTGAAGAAAAGTCTGATCAAGTTCTTCTTGCCACTGTTGACTGGGTCAGGCCTTTCATATTAAAGCAAGAGTGTGTACTGTGCATGCCTGTGTGTGTGTGTGTGTGTGTGTGTTTGTGTGTGTGAGTGGAGAGGGGGCAGTGTCTGGAGGGACAGTGAATATGCCTGTGTGTCTTTATACAATGTTTCTTTGTGAGTCCTTGGCTTTGCGTTGGAGAGAAAGATCTGGCTGTTTTGAGAGAGAGAGAG
>JAQNCA010000020.1:352417-364476 GCA_029783725.1 Acanthurus tractus | reverse complement strand
GACCTTGGCTCTGCGTTGGAGAGAAAGATCTGGCTGTTTTGAGAGAGAGAGAGAGAGAGACAGAGAGAGAGAGAGAGGGGGGGTCTCCTCTTTCTACAGACTGTGTTTTCAGTGTGTCACTGTCCTTCACTTTGTTCCATTTTTGTCCTTTATTGTCCCCTCTACATCTCTTTTCATAACCCTCTTAATTTAACAGGCTGTCATGAGTTCTCCTTTTCTTCCGAGGTCCTACACTTGTTTCAAAGTCTTCCTCCTTACCCTATGCTTTCTTTCTTCATTCCTTCTCTCTTTTTTTCTTTCTTTCTTTCAAACACTTGTATATCACTGTGCTTAAACCATAAAAAAGACTTAATGTCTTGGCTTCCTTATTTATCAAAACACACAGAAAAAAAAGAAATTCCTGAGCATGATTAGATCTTGCACTCACTCCAGTTAAATTTCCAGTGAATGTAAACTATCCCTTTCATTTGCCCCCCCTCCCTTTTTCTCTCTTTTTTTATGTATCTGTCATTAAATGATTCATCCTTTCGCTCTGCTTGTCTTCTTGTTCTCCTCTTCCTCTCTCAACGTATCCCCTCCTTATTGTGGTCTGATAAAGGGGGCTCATAAAGACACAACAGCTGTGTGAGAAATGTTTATTGATACACACATCTCATCACAGGCAAACACAATGTGTTCTACATTAAAATGCAATCAGGAGGAAGTAACATATGCAATGCTATCTAATGCTATCTAAGTGTTTCTTTAAGACCAGACTTTTGACACTCAAGTGGTGCTTTGAGGTAAATGCTAAAATCAATATGCTAACATGCTTATAATGGTAATTCTAACATGCTCCTGTTTAGCAGGTTGACACTCACCCTGCTCACAACCTTAGTTTAACATGTTAGCATGCTAGCATTTGCCTGTTAGCGCTGAACACCAAGTACAACTGAAGTATCATTCAAATTAAAAACTGGACCTGGTACTACTGGCACTAAACTACAAAAGTCAAAGGATCACTCAACTATTGTGTATTCATAGTTCACTGTGAACTATGAATTTCAGTATAAAAGCATCTGCAACTTCAACAAGTGAATGTTAAGTCTTCCAGAGACTGAAGTGATAAACCTTGATGTACTGGTAGTTCTAGAGCAGAACTTAAGAATCAGCAAAGTCTTTATGGTTCATCCTCTGTGTATCATGAACATGTGGACCATTTGTCATGGCAAACTCTTTTTAGTTGTCCAGCCATAACTAAACTCAAAAATGTTCACCTAATGTGGTATGACAGGAAACCACCAAAGTTCATAGGATTCATCCTACAGGGACCATGACTGCTTGGACCACATGTTGGATTGATCCATCTCTGTTGAGATATTTCAGTCTGGACAAAAACTAAAATCCACCCCTCGTACACATACACAGACATATGCAAGCATGAACACACTCAGCAACTAACTTTCAATATGGACTAAGATCTTAGATCTCATTTGATGCAGCACTTTGTTCTCGAGAGCAGGACCAAAGAACTCTAACCAGAGGAAGAGCTACACACAGTTAGACAACTATCTCTTGTGACCATGAGAGACCTGACTGGACTGGAGTCAGATGCAGACTGGGAAGAAAAAACATTTAGGGGAAATTTGAAGTTGTTTCTCAGAAGAGGGAAGAACAGAAAAAAGGGGCCTACTCATCTACATTCACTCTTCACAGAAAGAAAAATATTTGGTGGCTTGGTTTCATATCTATTCAGATGGGCACCATGTCCACTATGTCCTACTGACCAATGGGAACTGGACACCTGTTGTAATGAGAGAGCAGAAGATAGAGGAAAACAAAAGAGGAGAGAGAAAGTGTTTTTATATGTAACAAAGAAAGAACAGAGAGACCTTAAGAAAGAATGTATTTGTAAAAAAGAGAAAGAGAAAAGGGGGAAACAGAGAAAGGAAGGAGAGGAGGGAGGAGGCAGTTTATTGACACTGCAGGTGCTGGCACTTCAAAAATAGCATTCAGCACAACATTGTTTGGCTAAAAAAGAGGTTCATTTGTGTGTATGCATATGAATGAGAGAGATAGCGAGTGTATGAGTGTGTGTGTGCCTTTTGTCAGGCACCGGAGAAACACAATATGTCTGCTTGTGCATGCGTGCAGTGCTGCAGAGAGAATGCATATGCATGTGTCTATTGTGTATTTGTTTGTGTCATTCGAGAGGTTGCAGTGTGTGTGTGTGTGTGTGTGTCTGCGTGTCTGTGTGTGCGGTTGTTCAAGATTAGATTTATTAACAAGTCTACCTCAGTTACAGCCTGGATTGACACACAGACACACACTCACACAGAGAGCTCAGATATACAAAGAGACACAACCGATCTGTCTGGCTGCTGAATTGTTAAACAACGCATCTCCTGCTGCATGTGTGCACCTCCTCAGGGTCACGTAGCACCGACACAAGCAGTTTCTGAACACAAACATAGAATTATGTGATCATGATTGCTTACATTTTGCCAATCCCTCTGCATTTCCTTTGGATTTCCTCATATTGTTATGGTGTTGGTCAAGGTACACCACTTTGCCAGTCAGTCACTCAGTCTGTGGGTCAGCAGGAGGCAGCAGAGCAGAAATTACTGCAGGGTGTAGTTAAAAATGGCAAAGTTTGGCTACAAAAAAAAAAAAAATCTCTTGCTCCGTAATGTTTTTTTTTTTTTTATGTGAGAAGTCCAAGTTGTAATGTTGCTTGGCAGCAGGATTTAGATGGGATTGGACTTTAACTGTGCAGCCTCATTTGCTCTCATGCTTATAAAAACGTGATACGTTGCCGCTGATCCGAAGGAGGCAGGGGAAAGTTACCTGATGACTCTCAGAGGCTTCAGTTACCTCACAGCCTAATCCTCTTATTTATTTCTTGATTACAGGATGCAAATCTTGTATCATCATTAATAAAACATACCCTTAATCATAAAATCTAAATGCCTGAGTAACACATCCATTTATCCCCTGTATCACTTTAGCATTCCCTCTAAGCTGATTATTGTGTATTTCCCGCATTGTAACAACTGCTACTATGTTTTTAATAATATCACTGGCTGCATAAGTAATCTGTCACTGTCAACACCACCAAGAACACTTTGAGGCAATATAAGGCAAAGGTAATATGAAGCTCTTTGATTATACTTCTGCTCCCTGCAGAGAGCTGCAGTAAACAGGAGATTACGTGTGCCTGTATTATTAAAAAGAGATAGACCTCTCTTGCCGGGAGACCGATGAGAAAATCCATACCACTCTCATATCTATATGCTAAGTCAGGCGTCCTGCTAGCTCACCTGTCTCCTTTCGGCTCTCCCTATGCAATAAAACCGTGAACTAAACATAGACCCATAGCCAGGATTTCCCTAAAATATCCTAAAATGTCAAACTATTTATTAAGAACTAAAGCAGCATTTTCTTGTGGTTGTCTGACACAGGCCTGACATGGATAGTATGACTTTGAGTAAGAGGGACTTTACCTCCAGACATCATCTGCTCTGCTATAAGGCTAAAACTTTCTCTGGCTGGTTTTGACTGCTCTTACAAAAAAACTGCCTCTCTCAAGCTCTCTTAAATTTATAAAAGTACATTATTAAATCACTTTAGGCCACCGAGCTGACAATCTGCATTTGGAGAAGTGAAAAAGTCGGGCCTAAAAGTATAATAGGTGTGTAAACTTCACAATGATTATAAAACAGGGTAGCCTTAAAGGAAAAGTGGGTGCTATATCAGAAAAGGAGACGATTTAAGCCTACATACCATAATTGTCATATTAATGAATGCACAGTGAGCTATTGATTTGAGGAGGCATGCAGACAGAGTGGCAGGCAGAGGAACTGAATGAAAACACACCCCTTTCACCCAAACTCTGACTTCCACCCTCCTCTCTCATTTCTCATTCACTCAGCGCTATCTGACGCTGCCCTTCTCCCGCACTCTCTCCTCTCGGAATCTTCTCTCTCCCTCTCTCTCTTTTTTTCCACAGAAAACATGCAGGGAGGAGAGGAGGAGGAGAAAAGACGGAACGCGTCGGAGTCGACAAGAGAGAGAGGAAGCAGAGAAAGTTGGTAGAGGAGCGCGAAGGCGACAGGAGAGGAGAGAGGGGTCGACCAGATGGGAGGAAGGAAGGAAGGGATCTCTCTGCGGGCTCTAGTGCGCGATTAAAGGATCCCGCAGAAATAAACAAATCTATGAATCAAAGCCTATAATAAAGGGGGGAGTTATAGGCGCGTCACCGCGTTGCGTGGACGCGGACAAGACAGCGGCGGTGCGCGCTGAACCAGCCAAGTTCTGTGTTTCTCTCTGGATTTTACTCCTCATGTTCTTCAAACTCTCGGTGAGCTTCACTAACTTTTAAGGTCAGTGTCTGAAAACCTTTACCTCCCCTCGGTCCAGCTATTAACTCCCTCCCCGGAAAATCAAAAAAAAAATAAAAAATAAAGAAGCTCCGGGGTGGAAGTGGAGGAAGGAAGAGCGTTTTGATCCTTCCGAGGAGTCCACCTCGCCGTAGCCGGGGTTTAGGCGTTGGCACCCGGGCAGGGAGTCCCTCGCCATGGCCGGGGCCAAGCCGGGAGTTCACGCGCTGCAGCTCAAACCCGTGTCCGTCCACGACGCGCTGAAGAAGGGGGGCAAATTCATCAAATGGGACGAGGTGAGAATGACATGTCTAAAATGTGTTTTTTCCTCGCAGATCACACTCGTGTGTGTGTGTGTGTGTGTCGCTGTTCGGACCTTAAAGTGAAATGGATCAGATTGGTGTGTTTTTTTTTCTTGTTCCTGCATGTGATCAACTCGGACTAAAAGACAACAGACATGACAACAAGGAGACATGACAGCATGACTTGACCGTAGGCCCGCTGTTATGTGACACACGAGACCGACGCGTGTGCGTGCGTGTGAGTGTGTGTTGGTCAGATACACACACACACACACACACACAAGGACAAAGTGTAGGTAAGGTGCAGGTGTGTGTGCATGTCCCCTCAATCCTGCGCTGAACACAGGAGCCCACTCTACCTGCCAGTGTGTGTTCATCAGATACTTTGGTCGAAAAATCCCCAACAGTTGCCAGCAGGCAGCAGTGCTCGAGTTTGTTGTGTTGAATTCTTGTCAAGCCGGTTTTCCTCGAGCTCAGGTTCACTTCAGACGCCCTCATACACCCTCTTTTCTCCTTTTTCTCCCTTTTCTTTCTCTTTTTGTCCTTTACCCCGGTGCATTAGAGGAGACAGAGCACCTGTGTGAGTGAGACTCGGCGCCTCTGTTTGAGGGATTTGGAAGATTTAAATGCATCTCAAGCAAGAAAACACTTGTCACAAATGTCACCTTTTGTAATGTAATCAGAACTTGATTAACATGTTTATGTGCTTTGTTGTTCCTCTGACTCTTTAAATCATGTCATTATTGACACTCAAACAACTTTTTTCCTGCTCTGTTCTTCCTTCCGTGTATTTTCCAGCAGCGAGTCTGGCAACCCTGACATGCGCCAGCCCGTATTATTGACCGTAATAATTGTTTGTGTGTGTGTGTGTGTGTGTGTTGGGGTTTTCAGAGACTAAGTGTAGACAAAGTAGGCGTGAGTGTCCATGTGTCTGAGCGTCCATCAATGATTAACTCAGTCTGGCTGATCTGACTCTAACTGTAGGCCAGTGTCCTCCATTTGGAAAGTCCTGTCCTTGATTTATGATGCAGGTCCAGTAAGACTTTTACATAAAATAAATACAGCCTTCAATGTTCTTTGCAAATATGAGGTCAGGTGCGGTGAAAACACACCTACACACATGCAAAGAAAATGTACAACATGCGTGTTTGAAGTGAAAAAAAAAGGCTTGTTTGCCAAAGAGTTTTACACTCAATGTGGTGTTGATGTGATGCGTGTGTGTGTGTGTGTGTTCACATGTGTGTGATTGGAGAAAAGGGGTCTTGTCACGCAAACAGTGCGAACCATGTCCTTTTGATTTCCTTTCTTTCTCTGCGTTTCACTCTCTCTCTCTCACACACACACACACACACTGACTCTGTCTCTTTCTGTCTCTCAAAGGGAATTCCCAGGAAATGGGAAACGGTTATGTTGGTGATTAAGTGTGTGAACACTCAAAAACACGTGCATGCTTTCTCCTTATCTGTCTTTCATCCCCCTCCTTTTCCCGCCATTTGATATTTCCCACTAAAATCAACACATGAATTATGGAGAATAAATGGAGAGCGGGAGAGTCAGAACCCTGTGGGATGATTCAGAGATGAGAGAGACGACAGAAAAATGTCAGTATTTTGGGACCAAATGTGAAAGAAGCTCCATTGTAAAATGGTATTTTTAAAAGATACCATGTAATTGTTCTAATACGATCTTGCTATGAAGACAATGAAGTGTAAAGCTGAGCAAATCCAGAAACTCCTTAAATTCGAGAAATACTGAAGTCATGGAAAAAGAGCTGATCCGGTATTTACTCACTGCGTTGATTCAGCCAGTTTTATCATTTCGCTTCATGAGAGGTGCTCGACATCTTCTATTTATTCTACTTTCTATATGCTGCAAAAGTTCCTACTTGGCCTGGAATTACAAGAAACTCACTGTGGAAACAGTTTATTCCTCTGTTTGTGTCCCACAAGACCTATTGCAGATGTTCTGCCAAATACTTAATATAAACGCTGCCCTAAAGCGAGCCAAAGAGTTCTGTCATCTAATTAGCCGAGACTAGAAAACAGTTTTTAAATGAGATAGTAAGTCGGCAACTCGTGTCATCTGAGCTTTTCTCTTCACATCAAAGCAGTGCTGAAACACTCACATATTTAATGATCAAAAACAAACAAGCAGTTTAAAATAAAATATCATTTATCAATCATTCAAATGTTCATCAGGGTCAAATTCTAAACATTCCTCGGTTTCAGCTTCGCATATGTGAGGATTTGCTGCTTCTCTGTTTTCTCTGTCATTTAAGACTGAGAATCTTTGAGCGCTGGACCATGAGTCAACCGAGGTCGACACCTTGAGCTTTAAGAAATAGTTTGCATTGCAGTTGCACACTTTAAGGAAGGACTAATCAGTCACTTTTCTCCACAACTGCAGAATCCACCATGAAGTTTTGTCAAAATATTTATTGACAATTGATGATAAAAGTGGACTGTGAGTTGCAGCTCCACAGTGCAGGTATCCAGCCTGAAAACAGTAGTTATCCTACACGATGAGACAGGCTTCACATCTTCTAATAATCATGTTTGCACTGTCAGAAAACAATGCTTCCACTTGTCTCCAACATACCAAAGCCTCGTTGAGGAAACAGCATATTTTCATGTGCTGTCCCATCATGATATCCTGCAGATTTCTGGCCACATTTGCATGAATGGAATGAAAACTGAAAAGACAAGCCTGGCTGCAAGTGAGGACTATTAGTCTTCTTGATTTCCATCTTATCTGCCTCCTTTAACGACTTGTATAGCTTCTGGGCTCCATCTGTACAGCCAGAGGTTGATTTTATCCTCTTTAACCCTTGTTTAACCAGAAAGTCTCAGAAGATACATTAACTCTTTTATATAACAAACCTAGTCAAGTTGCATTGTGGGATATGGCTCCCATAAATAAAGAGAGAGCAACTTTGTCACATAGCAAAGCATAACAACACAGGACCTGAGAGGCACTGCGGACAGAGCTTGAGTATTTAACAGTTAAATTCTTCACAAAACCTTTTCTCAGTGTAGCATTTGAATGCCGAGTACGGAGGCAGTGTTTCCAAATCTTGTAAATTATTCCGTAGCTGGAGTACATTATTCAAAATTGCAGTTTTTTACAAGTTCAGAAGAGACTCTAGGGACACTGAAAGTCATCCATTTCTAATTAAGCGTGACGCAATTTGGAACAATCACGCAGGAAACAAATGAAATGCACTCAAATTGTACAGAAATAATTGAACCACCGGTAGCCATTGATTTTGTTCCAGCAGTTGCTTTCAGTTAACTGAGGTCAATTTGTGAGATGTATTAATTACTTTGATGAATGATAAAACTATCGGTAAACTAACAAAAAATCTGCTTCTCTTAAAGACGCATTTCGAAGGTTTTGCAACGATGGAGCTCTGAAATAAAACTAAACCGGGGACACATGGTTTGTTGTGATCTAACAGGGAGGTTGACCAATGAGCCGCTGTCCCAAAAACTTGGTGTACTCCTTTAAGGCCTCAGCAAAGTGAGAAAAGAATTAGGACACACACACACACACACACACACACACACATACACAGAAGTGCCTGAGGGCAGTGCAGTGTGTTTACATGAAAACCCCACTTTTGACCCCATCTCTCTTTTTTTCACCCTCGTTCCCATCACCATGTCGCCCCTTTGCTTGACTCATTTCTTAGTATTCTGTCTCCTTTTTTTTTGCATCGCTTCATCTTTTACCATCTCTTTTTCTTTTTTTTTTCTTACTTTCCAACACTGTAGTCAACTGTCACTGAGCTGCTGCTGTCGTCCACTGCAGGGCCATCAAATGACACACACACACACACACACACTTAAACACTCACACACTGACTCATGCAGGGGGGAGGAAGAGGAATGCGGTCCAAATTGACCATCTCTCTCTCTCTCCTGTGTTTCAGCTTTTGTACACACATGTTGCTTACGTGTGTGTGTGCGCGGGAGTGTGTGGTTGTTTTGTTCTGGGTATGTGTGTAGGTGCGCGTGTGCGTGTGTGTGTGTCTCACGGCGAATGACTTCCTGTTGGAGCTTGTTGTAAGGCTCCAGAGCCAAACCATTTTCCTATTTTCCTTCTTTCTCCCTCCCTCCCTCCCCGCTGCTGCTGCTCCGCCCTTTGCAGCTCAGCCACAATTCAATTTAGCCGAATTCCAAGTGGAATTTAGTTAAAATTCCTCCCTAACAAGCAATTAAACAAACAGAGACAGACAGCTTGTCTACAGGGCAGCGCGGCTTGCTGTCAGTGTGCCGCTGAGCACCTTGATACCAATCTTAAAAGCACACAAAAGTCAAATAAAGAATTATCTTTTCTTCTCATACTGACAGTGTTTACGACTTTCGTTCAGCTGGATCATATTTGCACCTATTATTCAAATAACCTTCCACTGTACCACTCCTTGAACATTATGCGCCTTTGCATGTATAATCTTCCAAAACAGGCGCTGTTTTTGCACAGGCGAAGACGTGAGACTCAGGGTGCAAACGCACTCACGTGTTTTATTTGGTGAGAATCCTTGGAGAAAAGTGCACCTTTTGTGGAATAGATTTTTGCACAATTAACAAGGAAACCATAGCTTGTAAACAGAGTCACATGGGCTCAGTGTTGCTCATTAATTTGACAGAGTTTTAGGATCCTTTTGATATCTGAGGTTTTGGCTCCAGTTCCAAATGCTTGTAACTTGACCGACGGATGATGCACCATAAAATGTGGCATTTCGAGATTCTTTCTGGCAATTTGGT
Source organism: Acanthurus tractus (assembly GCA_029783725.1). Classification (NCBI taxonomy): domain Eukaryota; kingdom Metazoa; phylum Chordata; class Actinopteri; order Acanthuriformes; family Acanthuridae; genus Acanthurus; species Acanthurus tractus. Next base: position 355,050 of record JAQNCA010000020.1, on the reverse strand, counting down.
CGGGATTATTTTGTCAAAACTGACAGAGCTCACCACAGTTTGCTTAGAAGAGCTCAGGGCTGTAATATTGGCTACAGCTGAGGACACTAAAGACTCTTAAGTGCCCTTGTTGTCCTCGATGTTTGTCGGTACTGTGCTGTCAAACCAGACTGACTGTAGGCACTCGTTCCTCTTTCACAAATGTCCTGACTAAGCATTTTTGGATCTGCTGTTTTCAACATCCTCATCTAGTTTAAAGATGCTCTCTGAAGTGCATGCCTGCTGGATTTTGAGTGATTTAAGCATAAAAGTTCATACCCCTCAAACAGTTTGTTTAAAAGAACTTCACAAATATCTTCTTCTCAACTGTCCTATGCAGTTTGGATTTGATTTTCAGAGCATCTGAGTCTGTTTAAATCTGAATTTTGGCCTTTCAAACTAATCTGCAGATGCTAATCCTGGTTGTCAAAGGATGGGTTGGACACTTTGTGAAATCTTATTTGCTGTCTTGATGTGACTTAGATAAGAAGTTAAATACTACTGTCATTTCTGTTTGGTTAGCATCAATATTTGAAGCCCAGTCTCGGCCCAGTTTATTTTATAGCTCTTACGTTTTGTTTGTTCAGTGAATCAAAAACTTAAGTGTAAAAGTAACAATTACTTAACCAAAAAAAGCCAATCACTTCCCCTTTTCCCTCATATTTATGCTATTAAGCTAACCTTAAGTTAACGATCTTCTCATGTAATTCTTTGCAAAGAGTGAAATGAGTGTTTCCTAAATTGTCCGACTGTTTCATTTATTGGAGCCAGTGACAGTTTAAATTTTATGTTTATTAAAACCGAACATGATGCACGCTGTTATTTGTTATCTGATGCAGCAAATCCAAATCATGCTGAAATCTGGTTTTTGATTGTTTGTAATTTACAACAAAAAGTTATCGTGTCTCTATTCATGCAGGAATGGTTTCAAAATTTCTGCCTTACTAATATAATTTCCTTCTGAACAAATGTTGGAAAATTGATTCAAAACTTCCTTTTAGAGTTTACTGACTTTCCTTCAGTACGTTTTCTCCCTACATGTTGGGACATGTCAAGCAGCTCCATTTTCTTCCCTGCTTGGCTGTAGTTGGTTCTTGTAAACACTTTATATCACGACATGGAATGGTTTTTATGATGCCACAGAACGGACAAAAATATCCTCTGGAACGGCCTCGAATGATCCTCGCTTTCCTCAAATAAGATAATAAGACAGATATTTTCAGAACACCCTAACTTCATTATGCTGCTGCGTCAGCATTCCCTGCTTTGTTGGTTACATGATCCGTTGAAAGTCCTAACACAAGGCGAGGTGCTTTCATAACTGTTAGGACAGACTTTTACACCTGAGATGTGACAGGAAATATATCCAAATGAAAACCTCTCTATGTTCAGAAACAGATCTCTCATGTAAGCAGAAGTGCTGTGTCATTGCAACCTTACCGGGAAACACAATGGCTCCACTGTCGTGCCGGTTGTTCCTGTGTGTGAGCGCTTTGAGAAATTGGATGCCTTGGTGTAGCATTGGATAGATGAGCGGAAGCAACGAGCCACAAATTGTTGTTATCAGTCGGCGAAGGGGGTGAATGTTTATGGGATGAGAGCAGGAGTAAGAAGAGGCGGGTTTGTGCGAAGGTCTGTCGCCATTCTGAGAAACACTGCTGACAGAGTGGTGAGAAACAAGGGATGGAGATGGATGGATAGAGGAAGGGAGAGAGGGGAGGTTGAAGGTCAACCACAGCCACATGTGAAGTGTGGGACTGACATCTGGACTGCTCCATCTCTTCTCCGCCTCTTTTACTCTGTTAATTTTACCTCCATTCACCAAGCATGTGACCACACTGTGTCTGAATCTTATGTGTGAGCTCTACCCAAGTCATCCTTTATCATCTTTCTATCACACTCTCTCTCTTTCTATCAGTCTTAATCAGTTTTTTTTTGTTTTCATGCTGTCCTCTTTTCGTCTCTCTTTTTAACTTCTGTCTGTATTAACACTTTAAGGCCTTGGGGTCTTTTCTCTTACACAATATCCAAACAAATTGTTCCTTAAAGGCTTTGGATATGAATGATCTATACTGATCAATGTTGCTGTCCTGTTAGAAGCATTAATCAATAAAACATCAACCTGTCATTAAAAGAAGCTTCCTTTAACCTCTATCTGAAAGAGTTGTCCAAAATAAAGTGGCACTTTTCTCAACCCGTGAAGGAGCAGCAAAAGTTGACGTAAAAGTTTTATGAGAAGCAGCACTTTGCTTCTCTCCTCTTTCTAATACAGAATGAGTGTCTTATTTTTCTTGAGTAGTCAGTTTTATGGGACTAGTTATACTTAAAATGCCATTTAGACTCCAGTGAATGCAAATGTATTAATTTTTAATGTCTTCCCCACCTGTGATGCAAAAGCTAATTAGTATGATATTCTGCAGGGATGGTAAGCAGTAACACATGGGATAGCTGACTGGATTTGACTACAAGGCTTTCTAGTCTTCAAAACTTAAATGTACTTTGAAATAGACCTTCAATGGCACTTCCTAAAACCTAGAGTGTTCTTATTTTGTGCAACCTTCCAATGTCAAATAAGCGAGCCACAATCTAGTACTGATTCCTACTTCATCTAGCAC
>JAQNCA010000020.1:324315-341259 GCA_029783725.1 Acanthurus tractus | reverse complement strand
TTTTTTTTAAATGACACCACTGTCCTTTTCTCCGAAACAGTTTCCTTCCTGCACGTCGGGTCCACTGCGCCTAAAATGTCCCTCCGCCATTATTTTATCACTTCTTTTGAAATTCATCTCGCTTCCTCTCAAACCCCTTTTTTTCATCTTTGTGTAATGTTAAGAGGTCAGGCTTACAAGACCTCCGACAAGCGTGTGTATTTGTGTGTGCTCCTAGCCCAGAATTTCCCATAATGCCTGAGTCAGTGGCGATAACAACCAACTGTCGCTGACAGACAGACACACACACACACACACACACACACACACACACACACTCTCTCTCTCTCTCAGGCATCGGTTTGGCAGTGAAAGGAGGGGGACACACCCCATCATGCACCATTCTGCTCTGTTTTTCTTTCCCTTTCACTTACTCACTGTCCTTTAGTCCAACCCAGTCTCTTAAATCTCCCCACTATTTGCAATTTGAGATAAAGTTGTCATTAATATGACTAATTTTTACATGTTAGAGTTTACTTTACTGAACTTAGAAGCAGCTACACTCCTGCGATTTATTTTAGTTGTTACAGTCCTGCAGGCGTAAATTTAGTCGGGTATACAGGCGTTGAATTTAATGAAAATATTTAAAAGTAATGACAGCCGTACTTGGTAATATAACACACAGGCCTTGGCCAAATGTTAGTGTAAAATGGTTGATATTGTTTGATCTAGCACCTTGGAGAGATTTACTCCCACTCTGCTAATTCATGCAGGCCAAAAGCAGGTTTGTTCCAAGTCGTCGCTTTAATTTAAACAGTGCATATTTCATCAGTTTTCAAACTTTGCAACGTCCAGTAGGAGCGAGGAAATCCATTTGATAAAGGAGCAAAGACAGTATTCCCTTTTTTATAAGCTGTTTTTTTAATGCCTTCATACAGAAAATAACTTTTTTTTTTTTTTAGTTGATGTTGTTGTAACAACATGTACCCATTTTGGAAACAAATCCCTCAGTATATCCTCAGTGCTGGCCAGTGGACACAGTGTAGCTGAGGCTAAAAGCTAAACGCAAAGTGCATGCCAGTGGCTGAGGGTTACACAAGATCCACATGCACACCCCAAATCCACACATCTGTTAAAACATACGCCTGCACCTTCCTGCTAATCTTGCTATGTGTGTCCTTTTACTGTCCCCTGGCCAAACTCTCCTCCACCTCCTTTCAACATCTGCAACCTAAAAATGACTCTCATTTTTTGTTCTTTAATAGACTGTTAGAGGTAAAACAACAGCAAGGTTGAGACGAAGGATGGAGATGAATAGTTTTCTCTTCAAAGATTGAGATAAGTCTAAAACTTGAGCCGTTGATCATTTCACATCCACAAGGCTAATACGTTTATGTGGAGACAACAGCTGTAGAGGGTGTGAATCCGCTGCAGTGGATCCCAGAGCTAGGGGATTAAAAAAAACATATTCTGCAAGATATAGCAACAAAATCTAAAAAATTAGTTAATATCTTTTGCGTTTTAGAAATAACTCTTGAATTGCATAACGCCCTGATGCTACTTGCTACTTCTCTCCTTGTCAGACTGGTCCTGTATTGCAGATTACGGTTTGTCTGGGTGTGTTCGCTCGAAATGAGGTTTTTCTCATTTCTTCTTGTCAATCAAATTTCTATTTTGCACTTCCTTTACTGGAAAAATTAATGTGTGGGCAACCAGAATGTCAAGATTGCGGTGGGATTTGATGATTCATGTGGTTTTGAAGAACAACAACAAAAGAGTAAAGCCTGCTGTCCGCTGCTTAACCAGGCCAGACATTATTCACGGCACCTTGTTTGCCTGTTTAAGAACATCCCTGCAATTCTTTTCTACACTTCTTCTTGCCAGCACACATAATTTTCCAGCAAAAATTGTAGTTTGAAGTAAACAAACAGGGTTGTTTGATGTAGTGCTGTTCCCCACGGAGCGCAGCCTCACCTGCCAAAGCAGGGTGAGCTGAGATGCACCTGGCACTGTGGCTAATCCTCCCGGTCCCACTGTTTTACTTCAGCTATCTTCTGCTTCTCACTTTCACTGTTGGATCACTTTCGCTGTTTCTACATCGCTGATCCACCTTCAATTTGTCTTCCTCTCCCCTCTTCAACCCCCCCCACCACCACCACCACCACCACCACGTGTCTCTCTGTCTTGTGGCAGCTGGTAGCCGTCAGAGAGATGAGGCAAAAGTTGTTCCCCTAATATAAACTGAAGGATGACACTTCCTCCCTCTCTGCTCTCCATCTTTTTCTTGCTCTTTGTCCTCCACCTCTATTTTTTCCCCCGACTTTTCTTGCTCCATCTTCCTTCTGTACTTCCCTCTGCTCCCTTCCTCTTTATCTCATCAATGAATTTTCTCACTATGTCCCTCCCTGCCGGAGTTATTGCTCTCTAATTTCTTGAAACAACACTTCTAATCTCCCTCATTCTCTCTTTTGGCGTGGGAAAGTGGGCAGGAAGTTACTCAGACGGGAAGATGGGGGTTCTGGGGAATTTTGTTGCCCCCTCAAACCCCCTCCTTCTTCTCCTTTCATTCCTCCTCCACATGTTCCCTTTTTCCCGATTTCCTCTCTCTCCTTCCGTCCTACCTCCTTGCTTTCCTTCCCTCCTCCTTTAAGGTGTACAGGTCGGGTCAATACCACCTGGCCTTTGAGACAACTGCCCCCCCCCAGGGATGAAATTGAACTCCAATTTAGCCTGTAATGGTGTGGAATTGATTTCACATACCCTGACTAAATTGAAGGGCAGGACACACACATGGAAACCACAAACAATCACCAAAGTGTGTCAGGTGCTACCTGTGATGTGAAGTTGACAAACGCCCTCGGGGGAGGCCGCATTCTTCGCAGCTATCGGAGGTGTGTCAGTGATTTGAACAACGTAGCCATTCAATACAGAAAGCCTAATTAGTGTGAGTGATTAGAGTTTTAAATACGGCTTCAGTAAAAATGATTCCTGAGAGGTGATTGTTAAGTTAATTGCCTGCGGGAGAAAGATCAAAGGAGAAGTCGAACAGCTCCTGAAACATGCATGTGCAGTTTCTTTCTTCCAGAGATTATGCAAAAGGTTTCAAGTCAAAAAGATAGTTTGAGCTAATCGAAACTTGCAAGTCAGCACAGCCTGAAAAGATAAACATCAGGCCTCTTGCAGTCATCGGGGAATGTGATTTTTGACTCATCCAACATCCACAAGAACCTGAATTGGCTCCTTCAGACTGCCGTCTCCTCCCCAAGACACAAAGGGGGTCAGTGGTGACGTATTGAAATAGATGGCGATGAAAGAAGCATCAAATTGATATAACTTGTTCTGCTTTATTGCCCACTATTGACACATACCTCACATAAGTGGTAATACTAGTCTTTATGCGTGTGTGTGGGTGGGTGTGTGTGTGTAAATGAGCTTGCTGAATTGTTAATGGAACAACTGTTCATAGGTTTAAGTGGAGGTCTAATAGAGGTTATCCCCACCGGCTCAAGTTAAACATCCCTGAGAAATTAACAAGGAACAAAAAGTACATATAACACAAACACGAGGCACTTAGGAGGTCAGTTTTTATAATGCACACACACACACACACGCAATGAGCAGTTGGCAGAGGAAGTTGAGTGTGTCAGTCGATAATGTGACCACTTCCCTTCTCACTCTCATCTCTTCTGGTTTCTTTATTTCACCCGGTCGCATGTTTTATTTCGTGTTGACATTATCTGTCAGTGCACATGGTGGAGCGTTCTGTGTTTCTACTGTCTCTTGCAAACACACGCTCTGACACGCTCTCACATGCAAACAACGCAGATGAATGTAGAAGTGAGACGCTGCATGGTATCGAATCCGTTGTCCGAGCAGATGCTTCCTCCAAAATGTGTGTTTTTGTGTGCGAGTTTGGACATCAAGTCGTACTTTCTCTGCTTAGCTGAAGAAACTACCACCTTGTGTGTATCAGCGGCTGAAAAATTTTAGGGATTAAATACAACTATTTGCATAATTAACGATAATTTCTCTTGATAACACTGTATTCAATAAATTAGGTTGCAAAAAGGGGCCAAAAACCCACACTGTTAGTTAATAAAAGGGCTTTCACACAGACTCCAGGGTAAGCTTAAATCATTTGGAGGAAAAGAACAGGCAGATGAATGAAGTAGCTACCTTAACCGTCTGTTTAAAACATCCATCACTGCTCACAGAGACCTCAGGTGAACTCAGTGACTCAGCTCTGACCTCAGTAAGTCCTTGTAATGGGTTTCCTCTGCAGTGAGGGATTATTGCAAAAATTCACTGCCACTCCTTTGGACTTTCCTATAACAACTTCATTGTGTTTCCAGATGTCAGCTGTTATATTGGCAAGTATCATAACCAATTTAATGTCTAAAGTAAAAAAAATCAGACAGAGGTTATTGTTACAGTGAAAATATTCTTTTAAAGTTATTCTTTTTTTCCCCTTTCAGAGAAATAGATGAGTCGATTGATAACGCTCATTTCCGTTCCCTTAATATAAAGCAGGAGCCTGCAGGAAATTAGCTTAGCTTAGCATAAAGACAAGGCACAGGTGGGAACAGCTAGCTTGGCTCTGTCCAAATGTTTTGCACATGGCAGTGTACCAACCATATATACCGTGCACAGACCGAGTACAGATGTTAGCTGCAAGGTAGCTTTTTCATGGCTGTGTGTTACTGGAGCAGCTGAGATCTTATTGATCACACCCTTCACCTCTCACTTCCTCCAGCGTCTCTGTCCTTTTCCTCTCCACCCTGTACATTTATAACGTAAAGCTGTTATGAATCAATGTTGACTGCTAATCGAAGCTGAGCTGATTGCTTTCTTCTTCTGGCTTTATATTCAGTGAGACAAATGTGAGATTGATATTGAACTCCTCATCAAACTGAATGAGTGTATTTCATATCTCGAAGTGTCCAACTTTCCCTTTATACCTTACAAACTCACACACATCCCTGTTTTTCTGGCCATCTCTTTTTCATTTCTGTTTGTCTGTGTGTGTGTATGTATGTGTGTGTGCATTCTGCAAGTGCACATATGGGGTGATCTATGTGTGTTTGTGTTGTGTTTTACAGATTAATGATTACTGCAACCATCTTTGTTTGTGAGTTGTGTGTGTGTTGGGCCAGTTTTACTGCTATTTATTTGCTCTCTGAGAGATTTTGGTATTTACCAGGGTTGTTTATATGTGTTTTCCTTTATATGACGTTTGCTTTTTCTTTTATAAATGATGTTTTTCCCTCCTCATCCATTTGAACTTCATTTCTTTATCATGTTTTATCGCTTTATTTTTCTCATTCCATCTTTAACGGGACTTTTTCTCTCTGCGTAACTTCTGATATTTCACTTATCACAAATTGCTCCAGATCAGTCTGTCAGCTAAGTGGCTAAAATGTTTACTCCCTTAATTTTCTCCCTTTCCAGACCACAGAAATATGAAGTCAGTGATGAGAAAAAAAAACCAAAAGCAAGGCTGAGATAAACAGTAAAAGGAGCAGGCGGCAGTGGAGGAGGGGTAGAGAGGAAGGAGAGCTATCTCATTTATCCAAGAGGAATTATTAGGAGGTGACGGAGACAGAGTTACAGAGCTGTCCCATGCTTCATAGGGGTAATAAGTATCCAACTTCTTCTCTATCTCTAAACACAATGCCAACTCTCCCATTGCCACCACAAAACATTTAGAAGATCTCTTTGTTCCACGTTTCTGTGTCTTTCCGAGTCTTCTCCTGTCAAGCTTAAATCTCCTCTCTTCTTTTCTGCACTGATTGGCTGGTTGAGTCGCAGCCAAGCATTAGAGACTAGCGACTTATGCTGCCCTGGCACCGCGCACGTTGGTGTGTATTCAGGGGGATCAGTTTCCCATATGCCGTCATCATCTGCTATTTGATAGGAGCCGCGATTGGCCGTCAGGACATATTTAGCCGCGGTGATCTTTCAAAACGCACACGCACGCTCGTCACAGGAAAGGAGTGGCGCTCTCTTGATTGTTTGGTTGCCCTTTCTTATTTTTTTAATCTTAAGAAAGTGAATGGAGGACATCGGCAGGGCACAAGGGAGGAGGGGAAGTTAAAAGTCAATGAAAAAATCAAGGAAGGAAAGGAGAAGGTAAACAAGGCCCCAATCAAATCTCATTAACATTTACTGTAAGGGCCTAAATATAGACTGTTGCAGTGGCCATTGTTGCATTAAAACCAGCCATGCACGCAAATACACTCCTGCACAAAGATTACCTTAAGGCTATTGAAGAAGTCATCATATATAACTGCTGTATTTAAATTGAGGATTTGACACTGTGGGAAATGCTTGCTTGCTTTCTTGCAGAGTAAGTTGATAAGATCACTCGTGTCTCTCTGAGTAATGAAAGGCTACAGCAGGAGGTTGGTTATCTTAGTATACAGACTAGAAAAAGAGGGATACAGCAGCCTAGCATTGTCTGAATATTACAAAATCAACCTAACGGCGCCTCTGGAGCCCCCACATCACCATGTTTTATATTGTTTATTTAATCCATGCAAAAACCATGAATTCAATCAGATAGTTTGGGGTGTTTTTGCTGGACTGTTTCTTGGCTGGATGTGGCGAAATCTTGGATGAAGTTAACTTCGACTTGTTTTTACATAATAAACAAACAAAATATGTGAATTAGTGAATTTAGAATTGTTTGTAGTCCGATTTTGTCACCATTACGCAGAGCCTTGCTTTCTGCCTCTTTCACTCTGAGATTAGTGCTTCTGTAGTAGCTGACAGGAAACAGAGGAAGCTTCCAGAGAACCAAAGGAGATAAGATGATCTCCATTTCACCAAGGCCCACCAGATGTGTTTAGTGAGAAAAAAAAGACTGTTGATGCTGTTTTATTTTTGAGGGAAAACATGTTCTTTGAATATGTACAAATATTGTTAATTATCTCTCTCTATCTGCTTTTCTCAGATAGAGAGAGATACTTTGCACAGGAGGTCAGTCAATTAAGGGAAACTGGGATTTTAGCAGCTTTTTTTCATTTTAACAAAACAACATAATAGATGTTGTTGTAGGATGTTCAGTCCTCTAAGAAAGTGTTTTTGGCAGCCTTGATATAGACTCAATGGACAAGAATACATTGCAGCAGCTTTGCCTCGAATAAATGGAGCCGCTCAGTTTGAGCTCAGTCAGCTAGCTGCTCAAATTATCAATAGCTGAGAGCAAGTTTGCAGTTTTCTTTAGGACAGTAAGGGAGCAATGGAGGAAATCGCTAACTGCCACAGAAGTTCATAAGGCAGGCTGAGGGAAAGTTCTTTAATTCACCAGAAACAGTGAATTAAAGTTATCACAAGATGACTCGTGGAAAAGTCTCACCCAGACTCATTTGGAGCAGTAATGAGCCTGCAGCCGCGTCTGAAGTGATGAATGGAGTGAACTGTGTTTGGGCTTCACACTAATAGATGAATGGAGCACTACAGCTGCCATGACAAGCTAAATATTACACACATGCAGATACACACATACTAACCGAGCAGAAGGCTTGAATATGTTAGGAATGCGCTCTCTGAAATGACGACCTTCACACACACACACACACACACACACACACACATACATGCACACTCATACACCACGTCCCAGACACACAACTATGTGCAAAAACACACATGTTGCACTTTGCATTCCCACTCCTTTCTAACATCACATGCTGATACATTTGCACTCATCTTGAGTGGAGATTAGTGTGTGAAGATTTGCTCACACTCCTGTGTCACATAAATTTGTAGTAAGCTGACTCAAGCCTTATCCACACTCACATGCACACACCTACGAACCCACACTCACATACACCCTGTCTTGCTCAACAGGTCAGGATGTTTCACAAGTCAGGACCTGCATGTGGAGGATATGCCTGTCTGTGTATTGCTGTGACTGAGTGTGTGTTTAAGTGTGCGTTTTACATTAACAGCCAGTGAGAAAATGTTAACTGTCAAAGACACACACACTCACACACTCCGGCAGCATAAAAAGTTGTAGTCTCATTACTGCGGTCTCCAAGGAGTCACCATGGCAATGGCAGAATGAAACCACGGCCTGTGGGAGAGGAGGTGTGTGTGTGCGTTTGCGTGCGTGTGTGTGTCCTACAGACCCAGAAGCGGTTTATTCCCCCAGGAAGTTAGTTATTCTCCATAGGCCAATCAGAGGACAAAGTTTGAGACAGAGTTTAATCCAATTGGTCCAACAATTCTGACCTTTATTACTTGCTGCCGATCCCAGAGGACAGAGGACAGCAAGCTGGGTGACGACACAACAGCCAGAGTGAAGAAATGATTTTCAATACGAAAGTCAAGGACAGTGACTTTATGAGTTTGTCTTTGTCTTTTTTTTTTTTTTATGGCAAAATGGGCAGAAAATAGATTTAAAAAATGGCAAGGAAACATCTGACCAACCGTCTGCCACTGATTTAGACAACGAACAACAGGAAGAAGAGATGTAAACATTTGATATTTTTTTAGATGGAGGAAAAAAATGTAAATTGTGTCCCAAAAATGCAATAAATGCCACAGCAAAGCCACAGAGAAATGGAGAGAAAGATGAGGTGGGTGACACAGATGGAGTAAAATAAGTTGGGGAATGACTGCAGGGCTAAACAAATATTTACAGTGCGTCCTCCTCTGTGTTTATGGCTGAGTTTACGACCACGCTCTCCCTCCGTCGTACGTCCCTCCCAGCTCCATCTACGCTACGTCTTCACTCCCAGACTACACTGTCCTCGCTTGCTTTTGTGTAGTACAACTCTCATCCAATTACCTGTCTACGCGTGCGCGTGTCCGTGTGTGTTTGCCTGTTTTCATAGTTGTGCATGCCATACGTGTTTGTTTCACAGCATCAAGAATCCAAATCTTTCCCAAAAATATGTCTAAGATAGCAGTCAGTGTGTGTGTGTATGTGTGTGTGTGTGTAGAGCGCCCCTAAAGGTCTCTCTGTTTTCCACTGTCTCAGACAAACACACACTGAGTTCACATGTCAGCGGTTGTGTTTTATGTGCAGAGGAGCAGGAGAGTCTGATAAAAGATAGATAAGAGTGGATCTAATGGAAGGAGGAGAGAGCCTTGACAGGACATAAGCTTTTAGCCCGAAGAGTTAATCTCTACACAGACCTTGATTCAGATTTTTCTTCTTCTTCCCATCCAAAAACACACCTTTGTTCCATCAGTATATCTGCTTGCTGCTTGCGTATAACATATTTCCACTTGTTGTTTATTACCAACGCAATCTCATTAAGAGCAGGCAGGGATTCTTAGTGTTTCTGGGTGCTGGACAGCTGTCCATTTCTTAATTCATAATGACTTTTAACTGGTGAAAATTTCACCTATGCCTGGGCAGGGATGTTGTGATTGAGTTTGCCTCTTGGCAAAAAAAGGTAAAGACAGTTTAAACTGAAATGTTGATAATAAAAGCAGGAAATTCAGTAAAAAAATAAGCAAAATAATTTGCTTTTATTTCCCACACCCTTAAAATTCAAAATCACTGTGCTAATCTCACCAAATGATGATAATAGTATCCAAGGTGGCAAATCCATACTAGCTCCTCAATTAGGCTGCTGCTGTGAGCTAAATGCTAACATGCTAATATGCTCACAGTGACAATGCTTCATGCTAGTCACACACTATTCTGCCCATCAAGTGATTGACTGACATCTGTCTTTTTTTTTATAGGAGGTGGAGATTCTGGACATGAGCACCATCAGGGACACCAGGACAGGAAAATATGCCAAACAACCAAAGGTTGGTCATGTGTGTGTGTGTGCTCTGCTGTCTGTGTGTGTGTTAGAGTGAATGACCCTGTCACCTCTCTGCTGACTGTGTGTGTGTTAGAGTGAATGACCCTGTCACCTCCTGCTGTCCATAACTTTGTCTTCTCACTAGAAACGTGACGCTCAAGTGTAACTGTCACCAAAAGATGTGCGTGTGTCTCTCTTGTCTGCGTGTGTTTCCTCTCTCAGCTGATGGTGCAAAGGTGACATAGCGTTAATGAGCCCGCTGACAGATGGGCCATCAGACAGGAAGTGATATAACAAGTGACTGTTGGCGAGGAAGTCATTGTGTAAAACAGTCGATCTGGCCAACAGAGGCGCTAACATAAAGACTTGTATTAATGTTAAACAGTTCGGACGTGTTGACACTGTGCAGGCTCGTGGTTTAAATTAGTGTAAGAGTGCCAAAGACCGTTTGCTGCACTGAGTCACTGATCAACATACAGCAGCTCTCTACATTATAACTTTGCTCATACTGTCATTAAAATAATTAACGCTGCAGTTTGGTCCAGCTGATCATCAGTTAAAAAAAGAGGAGATGACTTTTCTGCCATGACGCTGCAGCCATGATGTAACAGAAACTGTATGTGCAGGTATATTGTGTCATTACAGCGTATTAATGACATGTTTCCTAAAGACCGCAGAGTATTGTCAACATGTTCACCGCACAGCATGTTTTTAAAGCTGCTATAAGTATTTTTATATTAACACTTGTACAATAACTGAGTGAAAAGGGGTCACTTTTGGCATTTTAGCATCTTTTTGTAAATTGTTTTGATTGTGCATCATGAAACTGTATTATTTTGCACAACTCATTAACTTGATTTAGCTGCACTGACCAGCTGCTTTCAGCAAAAAAGAAAAGGTTGTAATAAACAGGGAACAGATACAGTTAACAACTAGGCACGAGTTCAGATGAGTGCTAGTCTTTCTCTCTCTGTGCTGGATGTCTGTTTGTGAACAAACTTGTTATAAGATGATGATATATTCGTGTCGTATTCACTGCTCGTGGGCCAAAATTGTTCGGCAACATTTATATCCAGAAGCAGTTCTCCTGTCATCCTGGAAAATCCACAGAACACGCTGTCAACAGTTTTACAAGGACTATTTCTTTGTAGATAGTAGTTCCAAAGAATATTGAGGTCTGTGGTTTGTCTTGAGTAACTCTGACTGTTGACACTGTTGCTGGAAAGTCGGGTCACTTTAAAATGTTTTAAATGTTTGATTTCGTTTTTTTGTTTTGTTTTTCAGTTTGGGAGAACTGTCCCTTTAAATTCGGACTTGCTCCTTAATGACAGGGCATTTTGACATTTTGCGCTCTGCCTTGGCGGTACTTTTCCTGATAAACAGTCATGCAAGTTAATTTCTTTAATTGAAATGAAAGAGAAACACGATAGAACCAGAGTGATGGAGAGAAATCCTAATTGATAGAGAGACATTGAGTGTCGGAGAGAGTTTGCGGTAGAAAAAGAGCGGTCTAAAGAGGAAGAAAGAGTCATTTGGATAATTAGATCAGAGTGCTACACCACATGCATCATATTTACTGTTCTCAAGAGATGGAGGGATGGACAAGGAGCGGGAATGATGCAGAAATTGTGTGCACAAGTCAAACTAGAGTGTGTGCATGTGTGAAATGCTCTGAAGAATATGTAGATCTAAAGGTGTGTGTATGTTTTAGGACCCAAAGCTGCGAGATGTGCTGGGCTTTGGGAAGGGTGACAACGTCGAAGGGAAGCTGGTTACCGTCGTCTACGGCAACGACCTGGTCAACATCTCCTTCCTCAACTTCCAGGCCATGCAAGAGGACACAGCCAAGGTAACCATGGAGTCCGTCGTCAGCATCCCATAACCTGCTCACATTACAGACGTATACGAGAAAGTTTCCTCCTCACTGTCTCCTGGTCCTTGTCTCCTTCTTTCCTTGGGCAATATGCTGATTACTCACTTTACGATGTTGACACAAAGGCATGTGCTTGTGTGTGTTTAGGAGTTGTAAAGTGGGATTATTCCACTCTGTGTTTGTGTGTTGTATGTAGAAACTGTTTTATGTAGCTTTAACATTAGACAAACAGTCAAACATCCCTGTTTTATCAGCTTGTTCCTCTCTGTGTACGCGTGTGTGTTTCCAGATTTGGACCGATGAGCTCTTCACTTTGGCCACAAACATACTTTCCCAGAATGCATCACGGAACACCTTCCTGCTCAAAGCGTGAGAAGTTCTCTGTGTTTCATCTGCGACATGAGACGACTGTAGGTTTTGCTGTATTCTTTTTAAAGCCTCTCCTTGTCTCTCTGTCTGTTTCAGGCACACTAAGTTAAAGCTGCAGGTGAATCAGGACGGGAAGATTCCTGTGAAGAAGTGAGAAACATCCACAGCGACCACTTTTTAAACTCTATACAGATTTTCAGACGCATTTTCCTTCCACTTCTTCTTTCTTTTCCCCTTTTGTCTCGCTTTCACTTTCATTCTGGTCTCTTCTTTAGTTTACCTCCTAGTTTATCTCTGCTGACTGCTGATGATAGACTCCATCTTTTGGTCTACTCCAAGACTTTGCTTTCATATAATATTTACATTGACAAAAATTGAATTTGAACAGTGATAATCATCATAATGATAGGAAAAAAAACTTTCAGAAAGGAGACTGATCTTTTAAAAATCTGTTTTTCAGTATTCTCAAGATGTTCTCAGACAAAAAGAGAGTGGAGACGGCTCTGGAGCAGTGTGGCCTCGTCAATAACAGGGTAATCATCAGAAGTCATCACTTACCACATGGCCTCTCAGAGTGTGTGCGCCTGTATGTACATGATAAGTTGCAGCCCGGTCGCTCATGCTGAGGTGTTGCATAGCATTCTTCACATGCCTCTGAGATGTAAAGGAGGCAAAGGGAGGCTGTTGGCCTGTGGGAGAAAAAGCTTCAAAGTATGCATTTAAATTAACTGTCAACAAGAGTAACATGTTTTGAAGGTTTTTCTCTTTTGTCGGGAGGAAATAAACAAGACAATAGAGTGGTGACAAGTGAGTGTCAGAGATGCAGGTTGGTGACTTTTGTTACAAATAAAAAAATAAAAAAATATGAATAGACACTTTAAGCCGACCTTAACATTGGCAATTTAGTTGTATAAAAAATTTTGCAACAATATTTGCATTAATGTTTAATGTTGAATCACAGCTATGTTTTTAATTTTTACTAATATCTTTGCAGTTTGTTCAACCTGGATATGATGTTAATTCAAACATTTCCCTTAAAATCAGTTATAGGTCACAGGAGTTCATAAATTTGTCTTTCTAGTAAGACAAACTAAACTAACCCACTAAAAACTTGAGCTTCATTCATTCTTTTAAGCTGAAATCATGTGAAATGAACGTCATTTATCAGCTGTATTGTACTGTATCAAATTTGCTTTTATGTGCGGTGTGAGCAACCGCGGGATTTGGATTTGTAGGTAAAACAAGGTTTCCTTTTTGTTACTGGTCAGTGCAATCTTCCTAAGAATCAGTTTGGTCACAAGATGTTTCTATTTGAATAAGAGACCAGATTGTGCAAACTGCACCGTCAGCACTTTTCTTTGTAGAATTGTGCTCTGGTGACTCCTGCTGGACGAATGGAAGAACATAAAATTGAAAGAGACTTGAGGAGAATCAGAGCCGAAGCTGACCATGTCTTTAATGTTCATCCTGCTGTAAAATGTTAACAGGATCAAAGTATCTCAGAAACCAACAGGCCTCTTTCTTCTTCTTCTTCTCTCATCTCCTTCTACATAATCCTCTCCATTCTCTTCCAGGCTGAGGGACTCAAACCAGATGATTTCACGTGGGAGGCCTTTCAGAAGTTTCTCGACAGCCTCTGCCTGCGGCCTGAGATACAAAGCATCTTTGAGGAAAGGTGTGCAACATGCAGAAAACACTCCGACAGACGTGCAGTGATTTTCATTATGTTTGTTCTATTTTGTCAGAATAAAATAACCTAAATACTTTTGTAATGATGCTCCAGTTATATTTATCGGCTCTACTTGTTAGTCAGTGACCAGCCACACACACACACACACACACACTTTTCACCGCACTTTTCTCTTTGCTTCAGTGGCTCCAAGAGGAAGCCGTTCATCTCTTTGGACCAATTGATGGACTTCATCAACCGCAGGCAGCGAGACTCCAGACTGAACGAGGTACTGTACCCCCCGCTGAAGAGGGAACAGGTCCGACAGATCATGGAGAAATATGAGACCAACACCAGCCAGCTGGAGAGAGGTCAGTGTGTTTGTCTGTGTTTTTTCATTACTGTTTCTTTTTGATCTGTTCTGTTAACATTTGAGCAATTTAGATGCTTATCCCGAGCAGCTCGACACACGTGTTCTTCATTTGAGAGATTCTTTGATGGAACAATGCAGCGAACCATTGCGAACAATTTAAATCTGCTTAGCTTCTTTTTTTTTTTCCCCTTTAATGCGTCTTCCAGAGATAATCCAAGAAACTGACTGCTGCTAAATCAAACGACTGCACATAAATAATGTTTATTTTCTACTAAATGTTATTGCAGTCGTGTCCTTTTCTAGAAGTCTTGGCCATCCTTAGGCCGCATCCATTTTCCTTTTGTCAAAAAAATACACAATAAGGAAATAATTTGAAGTATTTGATAAAATAGCTATTCGCTGTGATAAAAAAATATTGAACAAAAACAGAACCTTGGCCACTCTGAGTTGCTGTGCTTTGACTCTCGAAAGCCCATAAATCTGTAAGAAAAACTACTTTCCAGCTCATAATGAAAAGAAATGTTGGTCCTAGAACACGACCTTTTTGCTCGTATGGGTCAGTTTACCGATGCAGCACATGCTACAGGTTTTGTATAACACCTTCTACTCTTTGCTCTTTAATTAAATTTACTACTTTGGTTGTTAGGAGCAGATGGATGCTGCTCCATCCTTTCAAGCTGAAAACAAACATGACTGTTTTCTTGTCAGTGGATACCAACATCTCTGTCTCTGTCTCTGTCTTGCAGACCAGATCAGTTTGCAGGCCTTCGCTCGTTATCTGGGCGGAGAGGAAAACAGCATCGCACCTCCGGAGAGGCTGGATGTCATCGATGACATGAACCAACCGCTGTCGCACTACTTTATCAACTCCTCACACAACACGTACCTCACAGGTGAAACACACACTCTTTCAAGTGTATTGCCACATTTCATGTTTATTTTGATAGTAAATGTTCTAAGTCGTGAACCTTTTTTTTTTCCCGCCTGGTTGTCTGGCTGCCTTGTAGTGGGTCAGCTGACCGGCCTGTCGTCAGTAGAGATGTACAGACAGGTGCTGCTGACCGGCTGTCGCTGTGTAGAGCTGGACTGCTGGAAGGGCCGGCCGCAGGATGAGGAGCCCTACATCACCCACGGGTTCACCATGACCACTGAGATCCCCTTCAAGGTGGGAGTCACTGCTTTTTGACAGTAATCTTCTTTTGTTTGCATTCGATCACCCAGGATTATCAGCCTTATAAAGACTCTGTTTAGTTTGTCACGTCTTTGTGAGGTTCATTTGTGTAAACAATTGCTCTCATATAACAATTATTGCACAGCTTTCTTACAAGATTACAGGGTTTATGTAAGTTCTTTCATGACATAAATGTTTGTTTTTCCACTCTGTATACGACTGGTGCAATATAAAAGGGATTCAATAAAAGCTGAGCCCACTCTGTGAAATTACTTGGTAGTTCAATAAATTTTATGTCAATGTCATAAAGCCACGATAGGTTATTGAACACCCCCTTCCTGTAAAATTGTAAAAGTTATTAAAAAAACATAGTTTGTTGACTTTTGAACCTTATTAGTGTTGTTTGTTGGTACATTTTTAAAGTCTTTTACAGAAAAATTTCTCCTTTGCTTTGTGAAAAAGCCGAAGTTTTGCTGTTTAATTTATGATGAACCTGCTTGTATATTTTGGTTCAAAACAATCTGAGGGAGTGTTTATTTTACTGTGCACTTAGTGATTTTTTTTTTAATGGAGCTCCGTTGAATGTTCTCACTCTTTCCCGGACTGCAGGAGGTGATTGAAGCGATAGCAGAGAGCGCTTTCAAGACTTCACCATACCCCGTCATCCTGTCCTTTGAAAACCACGTAGACTCGTAAGTCTCCTCAGTCTGTATGAGTGTTTGTCTGGACATTGATTTAGATGATTAAAATAAACAGAACAAATATAGAAAACAAGCCAAAAGCCAAAAACTAAAGGAGATAAAAAAATGAATTCAAAAGTGGTGAATCCAATAAAAGGACTGAAAGCAATTTAAAAAAAGGATTTCAAAGACAGTTTTCACTTCCTGGATCTCTTTGACATTCTAGTGTCAAAGAGCCTCGACTGCAAAGGCGCTGACATCTTTGTGTATTAATCTGGACCTTTAAACAACCAGAAACGATGCACCTGAGGCTCTAATGGAGCACGAGGGTGCTGAAGGCTCCGGGGAATGTGTTAAATAACCCGTGGCCTCTTAGGGCTTTTTATGAAATCAATAAACCCTGGAAAATCAATTCTGAAAGCAAAAGGTAACCAAGGTAAGCTGGACTCAGGTCAGCAGATATGGTCATCATACGCAGAACAACAAATTTGACTCAGGACTTATGTGATGTGATTAACTGATCACATCTTTTCCACTGGTTTCGCTTTAATCTGATGTGGCTGGAGGCAAATATTTTGAACTTTTAAGTATTTAATCTTTCACCTGCTCTGTAGATGTATCCTGTTATAGCATTTTAAATCAAACCTGTAAATAACATGTGTGTCTTGCACTGTCAGGGCCAAGCAGCAGGCTAAGATGGCTGAATACTGCAGGACCATCTTTGGAGACGCCCTGCTCATTGATCCACTGGAGAAATATCCGGTAAGACTGATCCTGGACAATATAAGTTTCAAATAAAGTACTTTTTTTTAACACGTATATGTATGTTATATGTCTGAAATAATTGCATGTTTAACACTAATATACTAGCACTAATAATGCTAACCATTAAATGTGATAAAAATGCATATTAGCTCAAGTCCCTAATGTCAACTGTTGCTTGAAGGTAGTTTAGATTTTTAATGAACCTTTTTCAGTCCACACACACAAGTCAAAAGTACACATGAATGAAATTCACGTTTTACTGGTTAGGAGCCTTTTTTGTTCATTTGTGCAAGAAACA
>JAQNCA010000020.1:271022-289687 GCA_029783725.1 Acanthurus tractus | reverse complement strand
CTCCCCTGAATTAATTTCTAACTTTCCACGCCCAATGCGCCGCTGGCGAGCGGCGCAAAGTGTACGATAGGGCCCTATGACTTCACTCCCACATATGAACAATAACACGCCTTCCATTTAAAGCAACTGTGCACACAAGTGATTGCAGCTTATGTTGGACAACTCAGCCTTTCAATAACAACATTAACATCATTCTTTTCTCTCCTGGTTAAAAGAACCCTGCTGATTTAAGGCAAAATCTAAATTCTTATCTTCTGCGATTCAGAATCGATTCACAAATGTCCAAAACTGCTTTTCTAAATGTAAATCATTAACAGCTTTTAACTCAACATTTTCATCTTCTCAGAGGACAGCTGTTGCAAGCGTGTTTTGATTTCCCCAGAGCTGACGGAGCAGCAGAGAGGCTGCTCTCCACTGCCGGAGACAACGCTAATAACACAGATAATTGCCAGCCATGTTTAATGTTGTATTTCGGTGAACTGAGGACACCAGTGAGCAGTTCTTCACACAGTATACTAGAACGAGAGGAAAACAAAGGGAATATATGGCCACTTTTTTAATCATTTAATCAAAATGTATTACTTATGGACCACGCTTATTCTGCTTTACAGCTAAGTACAGAGCTACAGTCATGTGGTGATGACTATAGGGTTAACTTACATAAAGACTGGCAGTAAATGTCTGACTTCGCTTTTGTCCATAAATGGTCACTTCTACATTTCTTTCTGAATATAGATTGAAAAACAGGATTGTAATTAAGAGTAAAAAAAAAAAGAAATCCAGAAAAGACCGACGTCAGGCTATCTGTTTTCAGTCTTTATGTTAATTGGTGGAAGTTTTTATATTTAGTATTCTAGACAGTTGTTAAAAACTTTTCAGTTCTTTCAACTCTAAACAAGAAAGCAAATTAGCATATTTCCCAGAATGTCAAATGACTGTGTCTCTTTAAATCAGGACTAAACAGAAGTGTTTACCAGGGAAAATAGTAAATATTTAGAATCAGTGACAGCGATGGAACCTGCACAACATGAAGACTGTAAACAAATTTAAATAAAAGAAATAAAATATTCAAATAAAACACGAGAAAAACTTTTACGAAATGTATTTTTCATCACCTGCTGTTTTTTTTTTTCAGATTAATGCAGTAAAAGAAAAATGTCAGCTGGAACCACAGCTCATAAATCAAAATGATGACTTTCGTCCAGTGTTTGTGGATGTGTGTATTACCTGCGCTGACAGTAACAGCATTGACAAACTGCTCCCTCCAGCTGCTGCTGCCCACCACCAAGGCCAGGTTTGTCTTCTTGATCAACTTATCTACTGTACTCTACACAAACAAACGCACACACACACACACACACACACAAAAGTAAACATGCAAGTGCACACAGACCAAGAAGAACAGGAAAGACACAACCCTCCAGTTGTTAATTCACCAAAAGAAACACTGAAAGTGGAAAAATGTTTTTTCAAGACCTTTCAGTCAGCTTCCACATTACAATGATGCATTTCAAACATCAGTAGTAAGAATTTGAGGTATTGGAAATACTAATTAATACCATGCTTTGAATTTGACTATGATGCTACCAGTAAAATCTAAGAAAAACCTGCAGGCAGAGTGGGTGAGTCTTCTGTTTAAAGCAGTGAGAAAAGGAACAATTAAAGATGTTGATGCTAAAGGGCTTGCAGCATCTTTTGAGCATCGCACCAGCAGTCATTATCACAAGTCAGCTGACAGGGGTTTGCAAGCACAAAATCCTGCATTATTTACTGTTTGTATTGTCTTATTATTTACTATTTATAGGGGTGGTTTTTCCTCGGGAGGCACTGGGGGAGGTCTGCTGGAGGGTCAGTGGTTAGATCCCTCCCCCTCCTCCTGTCCACATGTTGAGGTGTCCTTGGGTAAAACACTAAACCCTGCATAGCTCCCCGTTAAGCTAGCCCATTCCTAATTGCTGCCCAAGCCTTGGCAAATTGGGGAAGGGTTGCCTTAGGAAGGGCATCTAGCGTAAAAATCCCATGCCAAATCAAATTTATGCAGAACTCTTGAGGTTTGGTGTCTGTAAGTAGGCAGATGATCTGCTATGATGACCCCCTGAAGAAACAGGGAGCTGCTAAAAGGGAAAGTAGCTGTTTTTCACTAATAAGTCCAAAAACAACATAAAAAACACCCAATTATAAAAGATATTGACAGTGTCTGTTGAGTTTAAGGATTTACGGATTTATAAAACATGATGCCCAGACTCCACTGTAACATTTCAGTATTGTACAGAAGAAGATGCGTAGAGCTAGCATTGCATGCAACTGTAAAGAGTGGAAAAAAGATAGATAACCTTGTCAGCCCGCCAAACAAGCTCATTTACTGCTCTCTGCACATGAAGACACACACACACACATACGAGAGGACACAAATGGACAGATGAGCAGATGAAATGTGTGACAAAAACATACACAGAATGATTGGAGACTATTTTAAGACAAAATGGAAATCACATATTAGAGGAAAAATCCAGTGGAAAATGGCAGAATTAGAATTAAATGACAATCATGACATGAAAATGTAAAACTTTATAGATGGATACAAACAGATCGAACTTGAACACACACTACACTGATTCTAACATACAGTGTTTTTATGTTTTCTTATTTGCTAAATGAATGTCATGCCAGCAACTCTCAGTCCATGAATGCCTGTGTTGAACTGAAGCAAGATGACAGCTCACTCAAAATAAATTATTTGTTGTGTGCTATCAAAATGACAAGCATCTCATTAGAGATTCCATTATGCGCTATCAAAATGAATAATTTAATCTCTAAACCGGGGCAGCTGACACACACTTTAAATCATTTTAGCTAAAACTGGCACTTTCAAGGCAGTTTATTTTTTAGGTGATATTTAACACAGCTGACTTTATGGCTGCCAAACTGCTGGTTATCATTGACATCAGCGAGACCTAACATCCATCTGATTAGCTGCTGATTCATTTTCAAGAGCCTCTTAAAGGAGCAGAATTAAAAAGGAGCACTTATATGCTCATATGCACACACTTTAATGTTAATGGAGATGCAGTATGTATGCACAAACACACTCACCTTGAACTCGTAGGACTCTTCTATGACCACCTCTACTTGTGTGTGTTCGCCCAGACTGGGACAGCCCATCTTGGCAACCTCCTCCTCCTCTGCTCCCACCAATGGCTTGTTCTCATTGGAGTCACCTAGGAGACCACAGAAACTAATTACTACTCAATTAAAAAACAACTTTGGCTGAAAAAATTCCCTGGAAACCCTCCACTCATCGAGTTTGCTTCACTTTTCACTTTTTGTTTGTGTTGGTATAAAAACAAGGTGGTGCAACATTGCAGACTTTACATATAAATGGCTTGTTTAGTGAATACACAAAAATATTATTTTCAGTTGATAATAAACTAATGGAAACTTGCACATGCATATTATATTCCATGTCTGCAGTATTCTACTAATTGATCCCCCTGAATTCTACAGACTGGACCTCTAACCATTCCTGAATTCCTGAATCGAGCCTTCACATGTTCACAAGGTCAGATGTTCTGTATTAATCTATTAATCCAGTAGGGAGACTCTTTAACTGACTCCAAAGTCACCCTAAGACTTCTGTCAAACTGAGGGAGTCAATATTTTGAATGCAAAAAAGCTAATTAGTAGTTAAATATTCTGAAATCTTGCAATTAGAGCAAGATTTACAGTTTATTCATAGTTCATTTATAAGTACATTTTAGCCCTTTTAACATATTTTCCACTCACTCACACATCATTTGTACTCAAGTCATTATCTGTGAACTGCAGCACCTGCTTTCTCCACAAACTGCAGGTTTGCTTTTTAAACCTTGCCCTCTACAGTGTTTATGAATCGGCTTTTGCATGCGATTTGAACTCAAATCATGTATCGTGTAATTTTTCCATTTATCATTTTCACGCCAGAGCAGCGTGGATTGATTTAGCAATTTTGCCATGTTATCATTTTGAGAATGTGTGCAGGAAGTCATGAAAGTCTATAAAATAATTTAAATGCTAATTTTGAAACCCTGATGTTCCACTTGGGAAATCCAAGCTATCAAGCCTCCGATGTCATTGCAAACATGAATGGGAATTTCATATTTTCTATCCCTCTGTTTCCATATGTTGCTCTGCGCTTTCCTCCATAGATCCATACAGTGGGTCTAATTATTTATTCCTCACATACGGACACATTCACTAATTGAGTCAGCTGTTATCAGTGTAGCTCCGCTGTAACCGAGAAGCTGGGTACAATATGTGATACAGTGAGTGTGTGTGGCAGAGGGTGTCTATTCGTGTAGATATCAGTCCACTTGCTATGTGACAGTGTTATAAAAACCAATCTTATCCCCCCATGTAATGAAACATGCCCCAGGCTGTTGGCTCCTCATGACTGACATCTAGAGTGTAGACCCTCACTCCACCAGGAAGTGTGTGTCACCATGTCTACACAGATGGTGCAGCCAGAGCAGCATGTTAGCCTCCACTGCGCTGTTTCTAATTTAGCCGTACACTCCATCAAACACAACTGCTGTTGTGCTAATGTGTGCTAATTAGCACTGAACACAAAATATGGTGGAAGCTGATGGAAAAGTCATTAGTTTTACAAGGACTTGGTCACAAATAAAGCAGGGTGTGTATTTTGTCAGTTGACACCAATTTAACAAAAGAGTGGTTTCATTTGTTTAAGTCTATTTTTTCAAGAGCTTGAAAGGGGGAAAAAGCAATGCTTGTTCTGGAAAAAAGCAAATATTAGCTTTTTTCATTTTGTTAAAAAGATAGATAATTTTGTGGTCCCATTCCTGTTAATGTTTTCCCTTCCGATATCCGGTTTGAAAACCGGTGTCTTAGAGATAGGAAGTTATCCTGTAGATGACAAGAAGTGCGAACAAACTATGCCGCAGTCAAGAGTTAATTGGTAAAAGACAGAAAGAAAGAAACAAGGAGAGCAAAGAAAGAAAATGAATGAAATTGAGTTAAATGAGACCGAGAAAATGTCTCTTTACAGTTGGGTGAAACACAGAAAGTTACTCCAGATGTCTTGTAAACTTTTAACCTGCTGGAAGCTGATTTGAACAGAAATTTAAAAGCAGAACAAGCTGCAGAAACAACTTATTGACTTTCAGCTACAGTTCTTTTAGGCCTCCAGATACTCGAGCTGAGATTAGCTCTCCGCCTGCTGCAGTGAGCCTTTTCAACTAAAGCTCCCTACATTCTTAAAAAATTGAAGGGCTTAGATGTTTTTGATTCATGGATTTCAGAGCTTTCAGGTAACTATGTGGATTCACAAAGAAGGAAATGAAAGCACAGAGCTGCTTCTGATCAAAGTAGCTCATTAGGGAGGTATGAATTGTACATTTTGGCCAATTTGCTCTTTTCTTGTTGCTTAGTTTACAAAATACTTGCACATACAACTACATTTTCATAGTGCAGTGACAGCTTTATGTGTATTTACTATGTATGTAGGTTATATAATAAGCTTATATATGCATTTAATAATGAAATGGCCCAGCCACTGGTTGTGATGGTTATTATTCCTGTTAGCTCTGCCATCTAACATGATGCGACAAGGAAGCAGCTCACTTCTAAAGCTCAGCGTTTTTTTAAAAAAAACCCTTCCAAGCCACATTCTCAGATCAAAGTAGAACACTTCCCAAGTTAATTTGAGTTTAAATTGAAGGTTTCAGACAATCAATTCAGGTCTCACCCTGCTTATAGAGAGAAAGGCATGCAGGGGGTCTGGTGGCAGTTAAATAAAGATTCTGTTCGTCACTCTTCCCCTTGTTTCTTTCCCCTCACACAAATGCAGAGGCACCCACCGTGTTTCTGGCCTATCTCCAGCAGGACGGGCTCTCCCAGCTCGATGGTGAAGGCCTTGTTCTTCTCATACTCTTCATCATCAATAATCTTCACCTCGATGATCTTCCTGTTAAAAAAGAGATAGATGAGACTCGGTGAGTGTATTTCAGGTAATTAACCTTTCCAGCGTAATGCTCTCCCTCATAATAACACAGAGTTCATGGCGAGTTTGTTTGGTGCAGATTAAAGTTGGGTCTCACCCCGTCACGCTGTAATTGGACAGGAGGTCATTTCTGCTGCTTAGACACAAAGCACAGCTACACGGGTGAAGACTGCTGAGGTGATCCTCATTAATATCAAACTATCCTATATGCAACACATAGGATGCATTAATGAAAACGAACACGACACTCCTCTGTTTACTCTTGCAGAAAATGTTAAGGGGGGCGCTTCTGCATGGCTGAAGGTTGAAGCTGTCACTGCTCATACGAGGCGCTAATACATATTATACAGCTAACCGTGATGCAATGAGGAGCACAGCTACAGTTGAGATATTTTCAATTAGGAGCACCCAGGGGGGATGCTGTAAAGTGCAGCGCAGAGTGTTTTGAAGAGACACGTACCGCAACCAAACTGTAACAAGTAAACTGAAAAAAGACAGGCTGAGATTTTTAAAAATAGCTGAACATGGTGCATTATCTCACTTCTAGAAAAGGCCATTTGCAAAAAGTAGAAAGAAAGATAAGTGGCACATTTAGTCTCTCATCATTTAAAACCAATGTGTTGAGACTAACAGTGTCTTTGCTGCCGCTATATGTATGTGTGCATAGAAGTAGTTAACACATGTACTTCAGCATTTTAATATTCAAAGTGTGCAATTTTGGCCTTTAGAAATTAATTATTTATCATGCCACTTTTTGACAAAAGGGCTGTTGCGCACGAGGGGAAACGTGATCTGCAAACAAATATTTCATAAACAGATCGGCCAAGTTGCACATATTTTATCCAGAACAGTATTTGTAAAATAGTCACACGCAATGTATTTAACTTGTTTGCCCTTAAAAATGTTCTCTTTCAGTCTAATATCTGCATATATCAACCAAAGATGTAAACC
This sequence comes from Acanthurus tractus, assembly GCA_029783725.1. NCBI lineage: Eukaryota > Metazoa > Chordata > Actinopteri > Acanthuriformes > Acanthuridae > Acanthurus > Acanthurus tractus. The sequence goes on along the minus strand of JAQNCA010000020.1, from coordinate 282,738 downwards.
CAGGTTTTTAGTGTCAAAGTTTTGAACTTGAACCTCCTTTAAACTAGTGGTAGAAACACATACCACTTTATTAATTCTGAACAATGTTGCCTTTGTCATAATCATCTGCACTGCGAATATAACCCTGGCATCAATTTATTCACACAGGCTGACTGTAATAAGGGAGGCGGGGTAGTGATTTCTTTCACTAATGCAACTTTGAATTTGCATCGGCCGATCATGTCGGCATGAATAAATGAAACCTTCAGATCAGGCAATCCATACTCATTTTGTAACCCCCCTAATTTTAAATCTGTTTCGTATTATCTTAATTTTAAAATGTTAAAGGCTGCCAAATGTTCATGTCACATCAGTTTGGCCTCTTTTTTTGGTCTCTTTCACCCAGAGTACATAATCCTCATCTCATCACTCCATCTGTGTTTGACAGGCAGAGAGGAAGAAAGAGAGAGTGCTCATTTCCACCTGGCTGTGTCATCATATGCTTCACTGTCAGCCGTGTTGACTCTGACACCGCAAATAGGCTTCGGTTCAACAGAGAAAAACAGGAGGGAGGAGAGGAGTGTGAAAGAGTGATGTGGCTGCGGAGTGATGTGGAAGTGCGTTGTTTTCATTGGTGAGCTCTCACAGCAACAGTGGATTAAACCGGCTGGATTTGCTATTTCCAGCATCACATCAGGTTGAGCAGCCAACTCTCAACAGTGTTTCAAAAGATATGAAAATATTGTTATCCAAATGTGAAACAAGAGGGGAAAAAAACTCGACAGTTACATAGGCCTAATTATCTTTTCAGCAGAGCACGAGTGGGTGGAGAGAAAACAATTATCTGCTGTATTTTACATCTTAGAGCTTTTTTCTTTTCTCCACTAATTTCAAGTCACCTACCCTTAATGACTGTAAGCATGATTGTTCAACTGCTGAAATGAACAGCTTTAAAATCATTTTTATGGTATGTTTTACTTGCTTTTTCAGCGCTCTGTCTCATATATTAAAAAATATCACTGCTTTTGGTTAAACTGGATCATATTTTGTTGAGAAAATACTTGGCGGTTTTGCCTCTGATGTTCTCCAGCTGCTCTGCCTCCGCTCTCTGTGATTTACAAGGTTTCTTGTAGTGGAGTTCTCTGCACTGCGGGGGGCTGCAGCCATGGATGTACACAGGGAACAGGAGGGGGCTGAGCACGCAGCCCTGGGGGACTGTTGTTGACTGATGTTGAGCACTCGAGAGAAGGAGTTGCTGCCACCAATCCAAACTGTTTGAGATCTGTTTGTGAGAGTTTCAAATATCCAACTGCTGAGTGTCACTCTCGAGCTCAGAGTGGTAACTTTTCTCATCTGTTTAATGGAGGAGATTGTATTAAATGCTGAGTTTCAATCACCATTATCGCACTAATAACATTACGTCTTATTTTCTGCGCGATGCAGTAAAACAATTAGTTTCACATGCTGGGCATAATCTGTTTTCTGGAGTTATTTTTTTTAATCCTTTGAAAAATTTGTTTGTTGATTGTGCTTTCATCCAACACTTTGAGCTAATGTTAGCGAAGTAAGCTACCTAGCTGCAGCTAATAAAGTCTGTGATTTCAGCTGTCTAATAAGATGCTTGTGTAGTGAGCCACTGTTAAAAATTGCCATGGTGAAACTGCCACTGTAATCACTGTGCTAGAATGAAAAGACAGAGTTGGATAGATTGTCTGAGAAAGGTAAACAGAGATAGGAGATGAAGAGAGGTGAGGGAGACTGCAAAGTGTGAGAGTTTGGATGAAATGAAGAAAAATGTACACGGACAAGTCGGAAGGAGAGAGAGAAAAGATGTGAGGGAGAAGGAGGGAAGTTGATAGAGGAGTATGAGTAATGCATGGGCTCCACTGAGATGTAAAGGGTTACGACTCAGTACACACTGAGTTCACTCATGGGGACACACGTACACGCACGCGCACACACACACACACACACACACACACACATGCACACACGCAAACACTGACAGATCCTAGCTTACCTTACATATGTAAATATAGACAAATAAAATAATCCACAATGATGAGCAACATGCACATACAAATTGGATCAGTGCGCCCTCAGTGCGTGTCATGTGTCCCATCATACACACTACACAGAATGTGTTTTGTATGAACAGACAGCCAGCCGCCTCTGCACACATTCATCTTTCACTAGTCACTCAGAAGGCCACACAAACACGCAAACAAAAACAAATTAGTTCAATGTACACAAACATAATATGCATGAAAACATGCCCCTGGTAAACACATAGGGGGATTCACAACAATATGCATTAATCTAGCCCATTTGCACCTGCTGACAACACACACACACACACACACACACACACACACATGCACACACAGGCTGACTGTAGTGTTTTCATTATTTATAGTTGTAGCAGCGCTCCCATCTGTGCCCTCCTCTCTCCATCTCCATCTCAGCCTCCATCTTTCCATCTCCCACTGACTTTTCTCTGACTATCATCACATAAACTCAATTCTTCTTCTGGTTACAGACCATCAAAGCACCAGACTTCAATCATACATATGAACTCATAATTCATTTACTGTGAAAACATTAAAGTGCATGTAGAAGACAATGAAAACAAAGGAACGTATACATCTAAATTATTGGAGAGCCACAGTGAGCATTAATGTTTTAAGCCTTGATTTAAATGAGCTGACAGTCGGAGCAGATTTCAAGTATTCAGGAAACTTGTTTCATATTTGGGAAGCTTGAAAACCAAAAGCTGCTTCACCTTGCTCGGTTTTGATCCTGGGATCACTCAGTAACCCTGTCCCATGTGACCTGAGGGGATCTGAATGTTTGATGATCGGATGCATGTATGATCTGAATGACATAAAAGTCAACCATTGATGTGTTCAGGCCCGAGATCATTTAGTGCTTTATAGATGTGTAAAATGACTTTAAAATCTATCCTTTGGCTCAAAGGAAGCCAGTATAGTGATTTTGGCAGAGGTTTAATCTGCTCCGCTTTCTTTAAGTTAGCAGACCATAGTCTGACTGTCTACAGGCCTCAGCTGTACTTTGTAGCTAGAGCTAATCAGAAAGTTTTGGGGTACAACAGTGAAAATGGTAAACATTATACCAGCTTAACACCAGAGTGTTAGCATGAACATTTTAAGCATTTTAGCATGCTAATGTTGGAGTAAAACTAGAGCACTGCTGTTCCTCAGAACAGCCTCACAGAGCTCACAGCGTGACTGGAGACTCTTGGTTTTGTTTAATTTAGCAAAGGAAACTCTTAGAAAGTCACCAGTGGCACCATCAGTGGGTATCTTGCCTGGTGGGCACGAGTTACCCGACCCAATGAAGACTTTAAGAAACATGAAGCATCTGTTTTTCTTAGCTGTGCTGAGTTCTGGTAGCACAGCTCTAATGTTCAAGTGTAATCACCAGAGCTGCAGGCATTTCTGCTTGACATGCTTGTTCTCTTAAGTTCAAACTCAACATCACCCTGACTGACTCATATTGAGAGATCAGCCATTTGCTTTTGAGTGTTTTTTCCTAAGAAGAGAAATCGTGTTACCCTGGGATGGTACAACCTCATTGCAAGTCAACAGCATTCAACTCCTTTTATGACTACATTAATACTTTTATTCCAAACAAGTTCCAAGTTAAACACACAGCGCCATGTAGAGTGCAGACAAAAATGTACTTCTGCCCTCCATGAGCTCACGAAATCTACTTACAATTAAACTGCTTTAGCCTTCAATATAATAACCATTAACAAACTGAATAACATAGATGGTAAAAATGTAGATTTTAAACTTGTTTTCTCTTGAAGTCATGCTGTCCACCTGACAGATACAATCTTAAATGCAATACATGACTTGATTTTTCACTCCCTCTCTCTCTTTTTTGACCTTCTTTTTATATTCCTACCTTGTTACTTTTTGACACCTGCTCCCAGACTGTTCCTCTGTCAGACAGCAGCCTCAAAGCCACGGTATGTCAACACACTGACACGAAACACACACACATACACATACCAAGTTCAGCGAGCAAAGGACTCGCCCTGCCAAAAATAGACACTGAAAAAGGCAGCGAAAGAAGCGAGCGGTGAAAAAAGGTCAACAAAAGGTATTACTGACTGAAAAGTCCGAACAGAAACATATTGGGTTATAAATCAGTTTAATGGATAAGTTTCTGCAGCGGAGTGTGTGTGAGTTTGCATCAGACTCTAAAGTTTTAAAAGAAGTGAATGATTGAGTGACATTTTTGATTTGATTAGCCGAGATCTCATCACATTACTTAATGGACGTGGCCTCTCTTCAGATCTCTGTCTCCGTCTCTTTCCATTTTCTTCTGGCTCCGATTCTACTTTTGATTTACAGCAACTGGAAAATGTGAGTGTGTGCGAGCATGCGTGTGTTTTCGGGCATTAGTTTTAGATGCTGTGAGCCTGTGTGTGTGTGTGTGTGTGTGTGTGAGCGGGAGCATCTTATTGGACCACAGCAGCAAACATCTCATTTTCTTGAGTGAGGCTGATTTATATAGACTTCAGTCTAACCGGTTCTGCTTCTGGCATAACCTCTAAATCTCTCTACCTTTCTCTTACACACACACACACACACACACGGAGTAAAAGTGAGATCATATAAAAGTTTATAGTTGAAAGTGTAAAACTTAAACAACAAAGCCATGAGTGTGTGCATAACTCTTCCTGGAAAGAAAGTGAAAAAGATGGAGGGGGGAGATGAGGAGAAGGACATGAATGTTTAAAAGACCTTCACCTAACTGAGTATTGTGATGGTTGAGAGAAAAAAAAAACAAGAACAAAAACAGGATTACAGTAATTGGATTATAGTCTCAAAAGGAGAACTGCAGTCTGGCACAGCAACAGAGAAAACGGCAGATAGTTTATACGGATACTTAGACACAGGTTTGAGGAAGAAATGACCTGCAGCTTATGAGATTATAATCACATTACATCATATTACACTTAACCTATATTCGCCTTTAAATGATAGATGACTCTCCCTGCATATGGAGTCAATGCACTTCAGTCTGCAGGCTGCGAGTTTAATTTCTTCTTTGAACTTGTTTGTATTGACCTGAATAAACTGATTATTGCTATTAAAAAGCAGCAGAAAGAGCTGCAAACACAACGCAGATATATTATCATCATGTAAAAATGGTAAAGCATAACATAAGTTCGCTATTTTAACAAAGAGTTGCCATCTAACAGACACAAAGCAACAGCAGCATTGATATGAAGCTGTAGTTGCGACCGGGTACCTTTACTACAGCTAAGACTAGTTCGTCTGGTGTTAGCTTTTAAGTCATCATGATCAGACTTGCTGCTAACTGTATGTGACGCGACAACCTCAATTATGATGATTATTAAAATTAATCAAATGTATGTGAGAGTAAGAAAAATCTGCTCCATTTAAGCTCGGCCAGCCGTCTCTAAAGCTAACACGTAGCTCTCTTTTTTCTTTAGCTGTTTAGTTGCTGGTCTCTCTTGGCACAGAAGAGTGTCGGACTTCTGTTTGGCTCAGTTTCTTGTTATTGCTGCCAGTTTTACATTCTGTTTGTTTCGATAGTTTCACATTTCTATGGCATGATTATTTTGAATATGGTTCAACAGATGCCATGTTTCTTCTCTTTCAGCACATCAAAGACTCGGATGATGACCTCTGCATATGTCACATGTACCCTGAAGAACCAAAAGGAAGAAATTCTTTACATTCCACTCCAGGTAATTTTGTTTGAATATGTCAGCTTTTATGCTGTAATGAAGATACTGGCACACTGTCACATCAATCTGTTGCAAACTGAAGGCTGAAAAGTTAAAGTCCTGTTTAAATTTTAACTGTAATGTTAATAATCTAATAGCTGAGGCCTCTTTTCACCAAAAATATCAGTAATGTGAATGCAGCTCTATACAATCTATTGTCACACAGTTAAGAGTTAAAGCTGCTAACATTAGACTTCTGACTGACGGCAGCTTTTGAGTGTTTGCAGAAAGCAGAAAGTGGAGAAAGGGCAGAAACTTGCAGCAGAGCTCTTTGCAAACAAATGATATGAATTGGTCTGAATCTTTTACTGTGTCACACACACACCCACACACTTCTTCAGCTGCAGGTAGGCTGAGAGAAAAGCTCTTCATCTGAGTGAAGGCAACACCGACAAAGGAAAGCCAGCAGAGAGAGAACCAGGGAGATGAAAAGCTCCTAAGGGGAGAGATATTACCCCTCCTAATGATATCATGGAAGGCCTAATGAGGAAGAGCACAAAACACACACTCTTTCTCTCTCACATACACACTCGTGTTAAGTGGTCTCCAGCTGTGGTGAGTAATAAAGTTGCATCCCTGGTGTGTGTGTGTGGGATGACAGAGATGGATAGATTTGATATGATTTTGGGTTTGAGAAAAGGGACAGAAGGAGAGATGGAAGAGAAGGAAGAGAGAAAAGGTGATAGATAAAAGGAGGTGAAGGAGGATGAAAAGAGGTGGGAAGATGGGGGGGGCTAGACCAATGTGGATAGTTAGAGGGAAAAAGAGGAACTGTAGAAAAATAAAAGATAAAGGGTTTCTTCGCCTCTAATGTAGGAATTTCAATAAAGTCAAAGAATTAGAGACACTTTGACACTCACAGTAACACATAGAAGACACTGTCTTGTCCTATTCTTCACTTAAAGGGTTTCTAAGGAGGTTTTATTTCCAGTGTCTCATGATGAGCTCTCTGCTAGATTTTCACCTCTTAGAAATCCACTGCACTCTGAATGAAAAGTGGAATTTTCATGTTTTCATGAAGAATTTCAAATTGCATCAAAAACTTGCGTTCAGGGCTGATCTTCTGTAGCTGTTGGCACAGCTGGTGTTTGTTTACATGGAGTAGTTGCTACAGATGCTACTCTTTGGGTACACTTTAGGTTAAGAATGTTGATTGATGTACACAGACAATCATAATTAGGAGGTACGATGCCGCTGCAGCATGACAGAGTCTGCCAGGGATCATTAAGGCCAGGAAGGCAGGAACCTGCAGATGGTCATGCTTGATGCACACGGATATCTTGAGCTATAACTCAAACTTGATACATGACTCCAAAACCAGAATTTGCAAGGTGACACTTACAGTCCAGCACCGATTACAGACAGATTCTTCAAAGACATATGTCTGTTTCCAGAAACCTTTAAATGAAACTTGCCCCTTTTCTTTTACAGAGTTTTGTGACTTTCAACTGGCATGAGAAAGGAACTTAGTAAGGTCATTTATTACTACTTCATTTTTTGTCAGTGATAAAAAAGTAAAAAATTGCCTGGTTGAAAATGTCAAAAAATACATTAGAACTTTTCCAGCACATTACACATTAGAATATTAGTCTCTCTATAATTGCTTATTTTGAGTAAACACTATTGATGCTGACATTTTTCTGGTTCTTTTTTTAGATGACTTTCTTATTAGCTTGACGAATGAACAACATGACACATCCATTTACTCATACATAGTGATGTAATGGTGCTGGAACAATCAATGCATGACTGTAAATTGAACTATAATTCATTTGCCACATAAGAGGCTTCTATTTTATGGTGGAGCAGCCAGAACACCTTGATGGAGAAACATAAATCCAGCTGTGAATGACACTTGAGAAAGCCTCCATTTTATCAGTCCGACCTGTAGGCCTACGACTGCACCAACAGCCTGACATCCAGGAGGGAGAAGAAGAAGAAGAAGAGTTAGAAGAATGAGAGATGAGAGAGGATGGAGAGGAGGAAAGGTGTTAGAATCTGAAACACTAACAGGCAGTATGTAGGATGTATGGTTGGCATGGAAACCCTGATGACAGGAAAATATGATGTGGAATATGATCATCCACACACACACACACACAAACACACATGCAGTGTAGACGCAGTCGCTTACACACCTCATACGTTGTACATTCTTACATATGTCTTTAGATCATTCTCATACACGCATGCTAATGCCTTCTTATATGCATTCGGATGTGCAGGATTAAGCTATGTCACAAATCACATCATGCATATATAACCACACATGCACTTATACCCATACACACACACACACACAAATCTGCAGGATGTGCTGTAATCCAGAGGAGCCACTGTGCTGTAATACGCTGGGAATATAAGAGATGGAGGAGGAGAGGGTGGAAGAAGATGAGAAAGAAAAAATATTCCAGTGAAAAACAAAGGAGTAAAAAATGGACAAAAGTGACATGAAGTAAAAAATGACAGTAGATATGCTCAGATACAACAAGAAAAAAGGAGACAGAAAAAGAGGAGAGAAAAATGGCACGAAAGACAGAGGAGGGAGAAGAAGGAGAGGAAAGAGGAGAAAATAACAGGAGGGACAGAAAAAGGTAATGAAGGGAACGATGAGGAGAAGAAACACAAGGAACACTGATGTGATTTTAGCCAGAAACAGGAGCACTGGAAAGACTTGATCTCATCACCCACACAGAGGTTGTAATAAGCTGAGAAAGCATGTAAGCACCTCTACTACTACTTCCAACTGGGTTTAAACTAGAGCAGAGCAGACAGGAGCTGACACACACGTGTACACACACACACACACAAGGTAGTGATGTTTATATGTATGAATGATGCATGTAGCAGAACGGGGACAATATGCAAACAACATGAGCCACCCAAACAGTCTCAAAGTTTGTGTGTATCTCCGTATATGTGATATAATTCAGGTTTCTGATGTGGTTTTGTTGCACTGTCTACCATGGGCCCAAACTTGCTAACAGATGTCCCCTGGTGGTTTTAAGAGCACATGATAATCCCTCTGTGTAAGAAATGACATGCATATGAACTGCCATTAGTGTGTTAATGATGCTTTCAGGGACAGAGAAGCAAAAAAAAAGATGAGACGCAACTGAAATCTACAGATATTTGTGTTATTTCTGGCGCTATATTTTAAGAAATGTCCTCCTTTGATACGTCTACTTTCTGAGCAGCAGAGCAGAAAGTTGTGCTAGTCTTTGCAGCTTTAATTGACAACGTATGCATCTCTGCACCTCTTCCTTCTCTCTCAGCCATGTGTGTGATGTGTTACTTGGAGAAGATCTCATGAGGACAAGACTGCACTTAACAGTCTGCAGCAGGGAGCAAAAGGAAAAAAAAAATGAAACTGAGAGGAAAGAAGCAGAGAGTGTGAGGGCATTAAAAATTAAAGGAAATATGTAAAACGGCTAAAAACGAGGTAATTGGAGTGAAATGTTATTTACCGAACGGACTCCACATTTCACAGAAAGTGTGAATTAAATGCATATATAACATAAACACATTCACAGCTACACACGTCATTAACACCTTTTCCTCTTTTGCATACTTAATACACAGGATTTGATTCAGATTGGAAGTAGGAGAAGTTGATTGAAGGCTCAGCTGAAGATCTGAGGCTCATGACTCGAATCCTTCGAGACAGACAGGCAGCCACGCCATCAATCCAGACTCTCTCAGTTATTTTTGCATGGCAGTTCGCCTTTCCGAATGCAATTTGTGCACATTTAAAAAGTGAAAAAAAAAAGAAGCCTGACAGTATGAAAAGGGTTTCGGGTACAGAGAAATCACAGCGCACAGTTTGCCTCCGAAGGGAATCGCCCGACTTCATGAGAGCGTATGAATCTGTGAGTCAGCTGAGATGTTTTATTTTGATGCGGCTCATTCATCATGGGTCAGGGGTTCCACCAAACACTTTGACTTTATGTAAGAGTTTACGTAACTGCTTGTGTTGTCAGCCATTTTGCCTCCTCCCAAGGAAAGGGCTGTGCACAGTTCAGTCCTGGGAGACGGAGGAAGATGTGAGAAAGAGACAAGGAAACGTCTCCTGAACAGCAGCAACTTGCATTTTAGAAATGATTATTATTCATTGACTTCTCCTGTCGGGCATGAAAAACAGGCAGCTGTTACTCTGTGAAAAATGAGCTAAAAACAAAGACGCTTTTTTTTCAACAGCTACTGTGTCACCTGTGCTAAAAAAAACAAAGAACAAATGCTAATTGGCTTTGCAGCTGCAGTTCACCTGCATTTCTCATGAACAAGAAAACATGGCGAATGCTTTTAAACAGTGAATTGGGACTATTGTGATGCAATCTTAAAACTTTCTGTCTATCTTTTTTGTAAATATATGACTATATTTCTCCCGCGCACAACAGTTTACTGTACTTGACGTTGACAGTGTTACAGTTTGGAGCTGTCATTAGGTGGTTGCCATGGTGATGACAAAGATAATGGCCACCCAGCTCTCCCAACGTTGTTGCAAACCCTTTTTGCAGCTTTCAATTATACATTACTATCAGTTTTCTACAGCGAAGACATGCACGCAGGGATGGAGAGAAATGAGGATGATGACAAGTAAAAGAAGGGTTGAGTAACATAAAGGGAAACTGAGGAACAAGAATAGGACAGTTTAAAAATAACAAATACAAGCTAATGAATGAAAGAATGAGGGATGGATTAGTCATGAGGGACCTGAAGATGGAGAGAATTAAAGCCAAACACATAGAGGAAGCAAAGAAAACGCAAAGAGAGAAAAGCTCATTTCAAAGACAGACTAGAACAAGAGATCGGTATAGAACGAGTGAAAAAGAGAGACAGACAAAAACAGATTAAGCACGGGACAGGATGACATTACTTAATCTAAACTACTCTTTATCTATTATCTATTTTTATCGTGGGTGGAAAAAAGAATAAAAAAAAACAAGAGGCAGTGAAGATGAACAGACAAAGAAAGTGAAATGAATGACAGTCACTTGTCTTTCCTCCTCTTCTGCTGTCATCCCTTGTTCTTTCATCCCCCTCCTTTCTCTCTCTTTCTCTCTCTCTCTCTCTTCTTCTCTCTCATCTCGTCTGTTCTCATGTATGTTTCAGCGACTCTCATCATATATTTATGTTTTGGTCAAACAGAGGACTGCCATGGAGAAGCAGGCTGTTTGAAGAATGTCATCGCACACGGCAAAAAATCTGTTTCACTCGCCTGCATGTTGTTTGAAAGCAAACTGAAGCACATTGAAGCACATTAGCCTCGTACATTTTCTTTATCAGCTTGAGTCAAATATGCAAACCAAAGAATCCATTATCTTCATGACTGCGGTTCGTATAAATTTTATTGGTACCTTAGAGAAAAATATTTAAATGCTGCAAAACTACCAGACCCAAGATTTACTATGTGATGATGTGAATGAACAAAGTAATGGAGGGACACATTGCATCAGAATGATACAGGGAACTTTTCAAGACCTTAAGAATATACGCTAAAAGAGGACCCATCTTGATGTAAAACTTTGCTTTATGGTTAGTTTGAGCAGTCCTTCACGATGAGGGTGGCGTTTTCTTGCTTTCCATGTGGATCAGTCTGAAATAAACTCTAGATTGCGACAGCAACAATGAGGATTTAGGAAGGAGCTTGGAGCTAGAGTAGAGTTATTTATTAAACCAATAAAAAAGAGTAGATGAACAGCCCTTCAGTGAGAATTACACTCATTAAATAGTAAAAGTGATTTATATTTGCAGGAATCTGGACATCTAGATTAACTAATGGTGGGATGGGGGGGGGGGTTTGTCCATTCACACACTAATGTCAAAGGCTTCTGTAAAAAGTTCCAACCTGCTCATCAGGATCGTACACACACAAACGAAAAAAACAATAAAACAAAACCATCAGAAGCACTTTAGGAGTATAGTGTTTGGCCCTAAGGACACTCCAAC
>JAQNCA010000020.1:227467-243546 GCA_029783725.1 Acanthurus tractus | reverse complement strand
ACCCTTTTTACTTAGAGTGTTTTCTTATGCAATTTGTATGAACAAATTACAATTTTTAGCATCAAATGCAACATAAAAAGTTGCAAGCACTGTATTTGTGGCACACCCTCAATTCCCTGTGGAGAGAAATGGCCTTGAATCAAGTCTTTCATGTCTGAATGTCTGCACACAAGTCATTACAACCGCTGTGTGTGAGTGCAGCCAGCTGTAAATGCTGTACAGATTTGTTACAGATTTCATTCTGCTATACAGTGTTTGGCAGTAAACATTAGCCGAGCTGAGAACAAGCAGGCGACAGCAGAGATACAGCAGCAATATGTTTTTGTGACAAGGAGGCAAAGGGGCTTTACAGCTGGACCGCAGTTAATATGTTGTGAGTGAAAACGGACAAAAGAACAAGGAGGAACAGTTTGAACTGGCAATGTTAGGTCGAGTCAGTGCAAATACACTGTGCGTAATGAAACATACACACAGAGTCAACAAACGCATGCAGTATAGACGAACATACACACACAAAACGACGAGACAAACACACAAACAGCGTGCTGTGCCGAAAGCGCTGACCTTGTACTTGTACGCTCTCACACACACACGCACATATATACACGCGTCCAAATGCTGAGACACACACACTCCCCTCAAATTGCCGAACCTTTCTCCGCACAAGCATAAAGCCGTGCACGCAAACACACACACACACGCACAAGCAGAGTTAGTCATCAGTCGTGACATTAGCAGGGAGTTGCTGACCCTGTCTCCATCTATCATCCAGGGTCTCGCTGCTCTGACAACAACCTGTCACTTCAATACCCAACTCACTTCTCTCCTCTGCTGTCTATCCTGCTACTGCCTCCCTCCACTCCCATCAGCCACCTCTCTCTCTCTTGCTTCTTTCATCCTTTTTCATCAGAAATACCTCACTCCTGCATCACAGGTTGCTGTAGGATTTGGGCTTTTTTTTTTTTACAGTAATGAGAGAAAATCAAACTTGATCACCTTGGCTGTAATTTTCGAAAAGTGCTAAAAAGTTTTGTCAAGTTTTCATTGCTGTTAAGGGGCTTAGGGGAAAACTGATCTCGACGCATTAGTTTGTAATTAGTAATTAACTTAATGAAGCACATATTCATCAAGGAATATGCACAGTTTAAGCAGAAAATAACTCAAATAATAATGGCTTTAAATTAAGACTTTAACTCTGGGCCTCTCCAACAGATGGGGCTTCAAGATTATAATAATAACGCAGATGCACTCCTTTAACATTGGACTTGCTGTGGAGAATTTAAAAGAAAAAGTGTCAAAATTGTTGCAGCAAAGCAAAAGATATTGTTCGTTTTATTTCATGCACTATTCTTGATAGGAGCAACTTTTCATTTTCATCAGTAATCTTTGTGGTTTACGACTTAAAATCAGTTGTTGATTCGTTTACAGCTGTGTAAACATACATTTCAGACACTCATGTAGCTCAAAAGCCCCCAAAATAGAGTGATTTATCAGTATCACTCAACCCACTTTCGCTTTTCCTCATTACATCCCTTCTTTTTTTTTTTTACTCTAACACCTGCTCATCTTCTCCATCTCCACCCCTCAAAGCTTTTCTGTCACCTCCTGTCCATTTCCTTCTGTGTATCTGCTCAAGTCAATGTCCTGTAGTCCCCTGTCGCTCTCTATCCGCCCGCACACCGCTTCACATTTCTAGCACCTATCCATATCCGCTGCTCGCACTCCCTTTCACACCTCCTATCTGCTCAACCTTATTGCTCCTTTTATGTCATTATTTCAACTGTAAACAAATCTGTCCCAGTTTCAGTCCACGTAATGTATATTTGCAGGCACAATGGTAAACAAAAAAAATCAATGGATTCTCATGGGAAGGTAGTTGTGTGCAAGTGAGTTGATTTTCTTTTGAATAATATTTAATCATCATTTATGTAGTATGATAGTAAGTAAAGGAGAGGATGAATGAAAATGGAAAACTAGCAGCAAAAAAAACAAACATTAAATAGCTTTGGTTATGAGGTTGTGGCTCATTTTCAGCCTATGAGCTCACCTTTGTGTCATGGTATTTATAATTCCCATGTATTATTTGTGCAATGCAAAACAGCTATAAGCCCCCCCTCCCTTTGGGTTGAGTTAAGATGGTCTTTAATTTTCAGACCTGACTTAAGTGCAACTCTTTAATAATAGTGTGCAAGGCTGCATGACAAAAAGATATTTGTGCGCACAGAGCGAATCAGTATGAAATGGAAAAGTGGAAAGTTACAATATATTAGCTTAAAAAGTGGCAGTTTACTGTTAAAAAAGTTGAATTCATGTGCACACTTTAATGTTTGGCTGCAGTGATTTCAGGACTTTGATGTGGGAACACATTGATGTGGTAAAACAGTCACACGATGATGCTACAAAATAAGAACAGCAGATAGAAACAGAACGTTATTGTCTTAGTTTGTGATGACATCAGTTTAGAGTTTGAATCTTGACAATTGTTCATTAGTGAGTTTATATGTGCATGAATGTGTGTTTCTTTTTTCCCAAAGGCTTTCTCATGTAGGACATGAATCATGCTGACCTATAACACAACCACCCACACACACCCACACACACGGTAAATTCTCTCAGACTGACTGTGGGTGCATGCAGACATGTACGTAAATGTGAATGCATGCATGTGCATAGCCACACACACGCACAAACTGTGCAATCCATCGACAAACTCTAATGAACACACACCTGTCAGAACCTTTGTTCTGTTTTCAATCAAGACAACAGGTGTTTGCCGTGTTTGTGTGAATGTGTGTGTGGGTGTGTCTGCATGTGAGAGAATCAAGGCAGACATGTCGTATCTGAGCTGTATTAAGACGCTGCTGCTTTGCATCCAAAGCATTCAAGTGGCCAATCAGAGGATGACTTTTATTTTGAAGAAGTCAGTAAAAACACAATCAATTCATAACTGAAAGTGGTAATCAGTTAGAAGTGCATCTAGAAAGCAAGAAAACTATGCAGTTGATCAGTTTAAATACTGCAGTGAGTGATGAGCCCCTGTGTTTTAACAACATGGGGTTGTTTGGCAGCACTATAAAGTTTTGTTCCTTTGTTTCAAATCTCACCAAGTTAATGCTCAAATCCATCAGGGATGAAATCTGAGGGATTATAATTTTATAGCCCCGGGAAAAAGTCTGATCAGAGATAAAAAATGAAACATCTCTTATCATAAGCAAAACAGAGGAAGAACACCACAACAATAAACAGTTATGAACAAAATAAATTTTCCACCTGAATAAACTGGAACAAGAAGTCTCAAAAGTGATTTTGGAGAATGTTAAGTATAGCATGTGCCTGAAGGCCTGTAGGATGAGATGGAGGTAGACAACGCACATATTCACACCCACTGTAAAGTACATCTCACACACACACACACATAACTCTACCCGTTTATTGTAAGCAGTAAGAGCACTGACCACGGTTGTTGATTCATATCTCATCAGCTTTGCTTCGCTGCTCTGCCTTGCTTGACGCCATGAATCACCACAAACACACACATACTGTACACACTCAGACACACACACAAGTTGCAGACAGTCAATGTGATTTCAGGGTTAAAGTAACATTATGTAACAAATGATGTTCGGTGTAATTTGGCGCCCCCACAGTTTTTAAATGCAGCGCCACTGTTACAAAGATGAAAAATTACAAAACAATTTACAAACATGAAGTTTCTTGAACAAAATGTCAGCTGGAATGCTAACCAGGTGTGGAAAGTAGCTCATTATAAGAAGCACAGATGTGTGAAAACACTTTATTCCGCAGGTGAAAATGTAGTTAGCCAGCTAACGTTAGCGATGTTACCTCTCGCATGTAACTTTAATCTTTGCTGTTATGCTACAACATTAATTTACCTTGTAGCTACAGTGGTCTTTTAGGCTTTTACATTAAAAATTATGAATCAATAATTATAAATTCACAATAATGAAAAGTAACTTTGTACTTAAAATAATTCACTAACCAGGAACTTTTTCACTTTTAATTTACATGAAATAATTTTGATGCTGTGTTTTTAAGGTTAAAAATACTTAGATAGTGTTGCTTTCAATGGTTTTTGATTAATCACATCTTCATGGGCTCAGCTAAAAAACTTATTCTCAATCACTTGTCCCAATCACTTCCCCTCTTTTTCTCCCTCCACCCACCTTCCACACGGCTAACACTGCTTTTACAAGTCATTTGACCTGATATCCACTTGATAAGAACTCTTAAGTGAGTTCATGTCATTGTTTTCTCTACAAGCCTCCTCACATACCCTGAGGACAGTGTGAGCTAAAAGGCAAGGGCAGTGTTTGGGTTTTTGTAATATCTCTTCGCTCTCCAGACAAAGACATTTTATATAATAACTACAACACAGTTGTGGTTGGTCTCGGAGTTTTATACTCTCTAAGGAATACAAGTATATTTTTATCTGATTCATTTTCTAGGCTTTTATAGCTCTGCTATATTCTTTTTAACTGATAAATGGACAAGCAATTCGCTTACAAAGGTTAAGATGTAGGTCAAATTTAGCCTGAGGCCTGCAGGTATGTTTCATGTAGTTTACATACTGAACTCTGATTGGACAGTTACAGTATTTTTTCCAGCCACTAAACACAATAAAAGTGGCACCAGGCTGTTTTTTAGGGCTTTTAGCCCCAATGAATGGATGTACACGCAGGTTAGAGTGCATTTTTGAAATTTTGATGATCCTTTTTTAAAGCAAAAAATTGAATTGACTCCTCACTATATTTCATAACATAATGATGCAGCCTGACGTCCCGATGGATTCTTTTCAGTGAGAACAGGATTTCACAGTCGAAGCCCTTCAGCTCTGGAATAACCTGGAGGAGATCTCTCTATTTTCATTTAAACCAGAATATATTCGAACCTCCTTTTTTTTAAATTATTCCTCACTCTTGTCTCTGCAGTTATGTTGTATTGCCTTTCTCTCCCATGTTCCCTGTCCTCATAAATCCATCTATCTTTTTACCCCTCTGTTTCTTCGTCCCTAACTTCTTATTCCTACCTCCATGACTCCCCCCCATTCCTTCCTACACTATCTATCCCTTTCTCCCTCCTCTCCCCCATCCCTAACAAAGTTATTATCATTTCTCCACAGAGAGTGAGAGGGAACAAGATGAAGCCAGTGTGACTGATCTTGGTCATATATACTGTGTGTGTATATGTGTGTGTGTGTGTGTGATTTTCCTCGCAACTTTGCTGGTGTTGTGCTTTGTGTGCGGATTTGCTGGGTGTGAGCCTGTGCACGTATATGCAGTGTGGGTGTGTGTGTGTGTGTGTGGGTGAATGTACATGCGTGACTGATCTTTGGCTGCAGTTGTGGAAGCTCTAGGCTCCGGGGGGGGACCAGGGGTTGATGGTGGTGGTGGTCGAAGTGGAGGAGGGAGGCAATGAGGCAGGCGAGCCCAGGAGGGAGCAGTTAATGTGGGGAGGGGAGAGAGCCGTGGCTATGGCTGCCTTTGGTACACAGAGCTGAAAGAGCTTGGTTACTTGGTTAGAACAAGATTAGAGGAGAGACGAGGAAGGGAGGGTGATGCAACAGAGGAAGGAGGGTGGGGGTTGTGGAGAAGAAGGGAGAAAGTTAGTGAGAGAAAGAAATAAGAGCACTGAGATAAGAGCCAAGAAATGCACGGGGGAGATACACAGAGATAAAGAAAGAAATGGAGAAAGAGAGGCACTCTGTAGGGGTGTGTGTGTGTGTGTGGCTGTGGGATTACAGCTATCGAGCGGCTGAAGAGCTGATGAGATGCGTAATTAGGCAGATTTAAAGGCGATAGCGGACGCGCCCCACTGGGCTGTGGATACAGCTGTCCAAGCATGTTAGAGAGTGCTGCGAAATGCTGCCCGTCCTCTGGAGCACCATGCAGATTTAAGGAGATGCTGAACGCAACCCAGTGGAACAAAAGAAAGACATCAGGAATGCAGTCCGGCTGTCCCCTCTGAACGGCGCTAGAAGCTGACGCAGAATGTTGCACATGCAATCCATGGCATTCATTTTGTGTGCATGCGTGTCCAAAGAGAATAACGAGTGCAATCCGCATACAGACCAACAACTGTCTACTGCTGTCACTGCATCTTCACTCTGAGCAGCACAAATAGTCTTTGCATTTTTGAACAAAACAAAATCCCATGAAAAAGCACAAATTAAATAACAGATTTAAAAAAGAAAGGTGTTAGTGAATGCACTCACTCAATCTATATGTTCATTGGGGAAACCGTTTTCCAATGTTGCACAATACAGCTTGCAAATGCATCCCTCTAAAGCTTAAAGCAGCCATCGACGCTAGGCTTTTACTCTCTTTTCAGTTCAGAAGAAAAGCCTGATGTTAGGTCACTACAGAACATGTGAAAGCAAAAAGGGGTGCAACATTTTGGTAAATCATTTTTTCAACATTCAAATTTTAAATTATACACAGCTGGAGACAGATTTGCTGCAGGGTTTGTTGAAACTAAGACAAATACTCAAATGATCAATGGTTTGCAGGCTGTCAGTGGTGTGTGCATGTGTGTGTTGAGTGTGTGTGTCTGCGTGGGTGGGTGTGTGTGTGTGTGTCAGTACTTTGGTGGTCACTCAATGTTTCTTTCTACACGACTGTGCTTCATATCGATCTGCCACCGTGTACATCCATCACTCTGAGGGTAAACACACACTCTCTCACGGGCTGCCACAAGCCGCATGCATATACGAGTAACTGACTGAACACACACTATGGGAAGAAAAACATCCACATAAGCAGAACACTCACATGTATACTTATACCACATCCCCATAAACCGAACAGACATATACACACAAGCATTTCTTGAGAAACATACAGTGTGCTGAGTAAGTACAGTACTCTACACATGCAATAGTGCAGTTTATACTGGGGGCAAGCAAACACACGCAAACACACACACACACACACATACACTCACAGAGCATTGCATGTAATGTGTATAGATGTCAGCTTTAGTCATATGATGTGCAGAAAGTCGGATCAAGCCTCTGGCCAAGGTCACAAAGGTTAAGACTGAGAGAGACAGTGAGAGCCTGTGTATAATCCCACGGCTTTTGGTCACAACTTAACTCTCTCTGTCTTATTTCTGCCCTCTCCTTTAGCGGTTTCCCTTAAACATTGCCTCTCCGCTCAATTTTTTTTCCTTTTTTTGTCATAGAGCTGCACGAAAGACAATTTTTCAGCCTCAGAATCATTTGAAAAACATGAACAGAAATGAAAGTGAGGTTCATGAGGAGACAGTAGAGGAGTCGTGCTGTTCTCTGCCCTCAGAAGAGTCTGGGCTCCTTCATTTGTTGCATACAAATTTCACCACAGGCTACCAACTCAGTGAGATTTCATATTATCCTACCTGAAGCAATACAACTTCCCTTCCCTGTCAAATTCTCTGTTTTTATCTCCTATGATGGAAATTAAAGCTTTTGAAATGCTGTTTTTCTGTCATTAAAAAGTATAAATGATTGAAGACATGTGCCTGTAGACAAAGATAGCACTGTTTAATCTAGTGTTTCTTTCTCTTTTTTTCTCTGTCCCTCATCGGGATGCTGCTTTAAAATGTAAAAGTTTGTGTAGGCGGGGACAGCAGCCAAAAGGGGTTAAAAAGGTTTTAATGGGGTGTGACACTATAATGGGAAAAAATTATGCATGATATGATGAGGCTGACTGTGTGTGGGATTTATGTGTGTGCATACGTGTGTACGTGTGCACATGTGTGAGAGAGAGCATGTTAGTGTACGTATGTGGAACACTTTTCTGTTGCCAGAGGCATTAAAACCAGAACCTCAACCCTCGAATGCTTATATAAGGAAAAGTGCATAAGTGAGCCTGATTTTTAGCCTGGAAAAGAGGTGGGTTTGCATATTTATGCAACACCATGCAACATCTAGAGACTAATAACAAGCATTCATGATTATTTTGCAACAGAGGTGACGCTCAAGTGATAATGTGAGATTGAATTCCCTGTTTGTTTTTGTTCTCCTTTGCCTTTGTTGCAGCTGCACCCACTGCAGCTGTCAATCAGATCATTAAACGCTGCTCAATAGCACATTAGTGCAAATAAGACCCATGAGGTGGTGTTCAGTGAAGACCATTTTACCTTAATTTTTTGCACAATAGATCACTATAAAATATCCGGATACATGGTTTTATGATGGTCTTCTCACTTTTTTTTTTGTAATAAAGATGAATCTGTTGAAAAGCCTTTGCAATTTTAGTTTCAGATGCGAAATTACAATTAGAAATTTCAGTGAATTAACCTTTATGATCTGCTGTTTACTTGTAAAACTGGCAAAAGTAACTGTTTATTTCAGTGGAGTGTTGAATGTGATACAGGAAGTACCTCTCTGATTAATTAGCATGAGACTTTCTACTCTGCCTTAAATTGAACGCAGCCAATGACTCAAGTTACATCCGCTATAAAGCTGGCTAACATAAAACAAATGAGATCATGTGTCTGTGAATGTGTGGGTGTATGGGTGTGTGCTGTGTGTGTGTGTGTGTGTGTGCTGTGTGTGTCAGAGTCAGTGGAAGTGAAGAGTTTATCATCACAAACATCCTTCTCATCCCCGGGGCTTGTTTCAGATGGATGATGCAAGTTTCTCTTGCTTCCTTTTCCCCCTTTTCTTTCCCATTGTCCTCACCCATTCCTCCCCCATCCGTTTGCTCTCTCTTTTCCCTTATCCTCGCCTCCCACTGCTCTCCGTTTCCTCCGCCTCATCCACTGCATGCTCTCTTGCGCAATCCCCTGTTTAATCTCTTTTTCTACCTTCCCTTCCAACTCAAATCTCCCTGTCTCCCAACCTCATCTTGTCTTTCACCGTCAAAACCTCTTCAACCTTTTTCCTCCCCCTTCTCTCTGGCTTTCTGCCTTTTATCCAATTCTCTCTTCCTCCCTCCCTATTCCTCCCTCTGTCTTGCCCTCCCTCTTGTGTGACAAATAACAGCAATCTTAATAAAAGGCTGAAGAAAATCCCCTAGTCACTGAGAGCTTAGAGGAAAGAGAAAGGGAGAGAATGACAGAGGCCATTTGCTCATATGTGTGTGTGCAGGATGGAGGGAGAGAAGGGGGAGAAAAAGAGAGAGGGAAAGAAGGAGATAAAGCAAACACAAGAACAATAATTGGAAGCTGTATTAATCCCTTCTGATCTCTCTCTTATATCCCTGACTAGTGAAGCAAGCACACACATCGTGTACCTGTCAATGCACACACACACACACACACACACATACGCACTTCATTGCTTCACATGTCACACACACTCACCGACACGAGATCTTCCCCTCTGTCCGCACGAGCACTCTCTCCCTCCTTTAAACACACACTCTTCAATTTATGTTTTTACACACTCACACTCTCACCCACTCTCTCCATGCTATACAGTGATAATAACTTTGGCATCCCATTAGTCACCGTGGTAACAGCATAGGGCCAATCATGTTCTTTCAGCCAGCTTTTTTTTCCACACCCTCATGCCTCTGTTGACACTCCTCAGTTTCTTTATAAATGGACTGTGTCTGTTTTCTCCTCTCCTCCCCTTTTCTCTCCGTCTCCATCCAGGCTTTGACTGTCAGTCATGGATGAATTACTGAACAGGCTTTGCAGGCGCAGGGGCCCGGGGGCTCCGAGAGTCCCATGAGCCTTACCTACAAAATGTCACTGAAAGAGACACAAAATGACCACAAAGTGATTCAAAATTTGGTTAGCCGATTAGATGACTGATGGAAGGAGCTTCTGCCAACATAGAAAGAACGACAGCAACTGTACAGCCACAGGCTCCATTGGAGAGCAGCGAGTAGAGTTAAGATACTTTCTCATTTTACTCTGTGAATCACAGATTTATTCAGCGGAATCATTATACTATTAAAATAAAAGTAGCAAACTTGCTGCTCACCATCATTCAACAGTTAAGGCTAAAACTACGATTTGGGAGATTACGCAACCACCTTGCAACAATAAACTGGCAATCGATGCCAAATGAACGCAAAAAAAGGAAAGAAAATACAAATAACGATTTCAAAGAGACACAAAGCAACCAAAGTATGCAAAACAACCACAGACTAATCCAAACGACCACTGCAATATACTAAATGACCGTAAAGACATGCAAAACAACCATATAAATACACAAAATGACCATAAAAACTTGCTAAACATCACAAAAACAAATATTGTGCATCTGCAAAATGATAACAAAATGACACAAAGCAAATGAAGCATTCAAAAACAATACCAAATGTTAATAAAAAAATGGCCACTAAGGCACTTAAATATGCAAAAAAACTGCAAAATAACCATCAAGGCAAGCAAAAGTCTTGATCCTATACAGGAGGGGTAATTTTACATTTGATTGACAGATTTACTGATAGTGGTTAGCTTGCAGACTCCTAACATAAATTAAGTGCATTTTCAGCTGCACAGTAAGAGCAGAAACACCTGTAATTTTAGAGCCGCTTATATTTTGGCACGAACTCTGAACAATGAGTTGGGCAGCACTTATCTGGAGAGCAGCATGTGAAAGGAGAAAACCTGTTGCCCAGTGTTACGCTCAATGAAAGGAAGGATGATGAGAGAGACAGAGAGAAAAACAAAATGAGGGTGGAGAGCAGAGACCAAACATGCCCTGTGTCGTGCTGGCGTTACCACAGTGATTAATGGGATAGGAAAGTTATTATCATTATCAGTGTTAGTATGAAATGAGTGGGCGAAGCACTCAGTGTGTGTATGTGAATGAAACCGGACAGTAATGTTAGCAGATTATTCATAGAGACAGCATTAACTAAATCAATTAGAGGAGGGTTTTCCTCATATATTACACCATTAAGGGGTGAATACAATTACAACTGATGCAAATAGCCATGCAAACTCTAGATTTCCTGATATTAAGAGTGTTAGCCTCTGCAGAAGTGTTAAGCTTTCCTGTCAGGACTGTATAATGTGATGTTTCTTATAAGCATAGATGGTCCAAATGATTGGTAATGCAATAAGTAAAATGGCCTGTGCCATCAAACAAGATTTAAACAAAATCATCCTAAACTCGTGTAGTAATTTCATTTTTTCCGTCATGTGTCTCAGACATTCAGGATACTGTCATTGTTTTCCAGTATGTTTCTTTTTAAAAATGACCACAACAGTCCTTTACTCTCACCACTGCTCAATACTGTAATCATGTTGATGAAGCTAGCCTAAATTTAGCCAAACAGTCATTTTAACCCGAGCTAGCATGTTTCCGTAATCTCAACAAAGTACTTGAACTAAACCTGAATCTCTCAGCTTGTGCATTAAAAAAAAGTGAAAGTGAAAGTGGAAACACCCAATATTCATGCCTGACTAGCGCCCCCACACTGCTGACCTAAATAAACCAGCTCCTGATAATTGCATTATAAATGGAAAGAAGCATTATTTCATTAAACAATTCTTTCAACCATTCATCACAGTGCAATTGTGTAATAATCTGAGCTGGGTAAATGGATTTTTTACAAGAACTTTGATAATTAAATCCTGTACTCTGCCACAATGACTAATGAGGAGGAGTCCAAATGGAGTACCATGGACAGCTCCGAAACCATTGCTGTCCCAGGATCAGCACTCAATACAATTATCCCCATAGTCTGTGTATATGAAGTTCTAAATCGATCTGTTCAATTTCACTGTGCATTTGAAATGAAAGGAGACCGTCCTCACTATTCAAAATGTTAAAATGTGCCAGCTCTGTGCATTCAGGTTAAGCTGCAGGAGGACGCTCACATGTTTGTGTTATGGTGCTGCTTATAAGTGAGAATACTGTCTTTTAATTTGGAAGGCTTGTTGAAAAAAGTGTCGAGGAGTGAGTTTCAAAAGCTTTTTGACATTTTGACAGCTAGACTAAATGAAGCTACTGACCCCTTTACACTGTGCTGATGTCCTTTTTCTCTTCTGTTAACACTTTTTGTCTTCAATACTTTGTTTTCCCTTCAAACCCTCCCAAAGTGCCGTGATCCAAAACATGCATCTGTGCTCACAATCTGCCCGAAACCTGCTAATAATAATAATACTCTCTCAATAATAATTGTGAGTGGGCAGGTGGCTTTATTATTGTGCGTGATAGTGAGGGTGAATATTTGTGAGTGGGTGGGCATATGAGCGCCGAGATGTCAGAATGAGCTCTGATATTTTGCCGCCGCTTACACACTCTGGCTGCACACAATGTGCAGTAGTTGGCATGAATCTCTGCTGCCATTATGAAGAAGAGAATAGTCACTGTTCCTGCCAGGATGAATAGCTGCTGGTTGGCTAGAGCTGCACACACACACATACACACACACACACACACACAAACAAACACACGCATCAGTTTATATCTGTCCACATGCAGAGATGCAAACAACGAGTATAAATGCAAATGAATGTGAATAGACCTTAGCTGTTAGTGTTGTAATGACTAAGACAGTTAAGCAATGAGGTTGGAAAGACTTTAAACAGGTGCAATTAGCACAGTAAAACACACACACACACACACTTTAGCGCAGGCTTAGCCACAGATGTGCGAGGCTGGCAGTCAAATCCAGCCGAGAACAGACAGCGAGGCCAGGAGGAAAGGGACAAAGACACAGAGAGAGAAAGGGAGGGATGGATGGAAGGCACGGAAAGAAAGAGGAGGCCAAAAAAAGGAGAGGGAGAGAGATTTAGATTAGGAGGTGAAAATTTTTCCAGGCTTGGCAGTGAATCAATTCGCAGCATTACCAGCAGCGACGCCAGAGAGGCCTGGCAATCAACAGCTGAATGGACCTCGTTACCTCAAGGTCACACACCTACCCACACACACAAACACACACACACACACCTACGCACACAAATGAAAGCAGACAGCAGTGTGAAAGATCGAGGCGCTGTGGGGACATGCACTTTCAACATGCTGCCTCACTGTCGCATGGATTCACTCTCGAGATTCAACCTTGATTGTTTATGTTTGAAATAACGTCGACGGCCTCCATTCTGCAGCTTCCTCTTCGGTATCAACACTGCACTCCGTCTTTATTGACTATTTGGGGAGCTCAGTGGAAGGATTAGCTGGCAACTTGTGTGAACATTGATTGGAGGAGAGTGCAGGACTCGAATGAGACTTCTAATACTGCTCCACATCCCTCTGAGCTTTGACAAAGACACTTTTAAGACACACCTAGATGCTCCTAAGCTCCAATTACACCTTCAAGTTTAAATAGTAGAAGCAGCAAACTCACTTTTGTTTATGCTCTAGTCGTTTGCTTGATCAAGATTCTTTTTGTATCAATCTACCAAACATGGCAGATTTAGCCCCAAGAAGCCCTCCACACCGTTGCTCACTTATACTTGCATCATAAACGACACATTTCAAAGATTCGTTTCATGTCTATATCCACCTCTTTTGTAATGACTTCATGAGGGAAAAAGACCTTTAAGATCAGGGAGTAAAGCTGGTCCACCGGAAGGTCCCTGGGCCAGATACTGAACCCCAAATTGCTCCTGATGGCTGATTCACTGGTGTTTAGTTGTGTGTGTAAATGACTTGCTGTAAAGCACTTTGGGTAGCTGGAAGACTAAAAAAGAGCAATGGAAATGCACACTATTTACCATTTACCTTTTGCCAGTGGCTGTTATGTAGTAAGTAAGACCAAAAATGTATTCATGCAGCTCTAAACCATGGAAGTCATTCACAGGTTGTACTGATCAGGACTCAGATGAAAGTGACAGCAGCATGTGATGCCTTTTTACAATTTTCTCTAGAAAAATTTCTAGAGTTACTTCCTCTCCTGATGCTTTAATAGGACAGTGAGAGCAACTCTATCATTAGAGCAGCAGATAAGAACCACAATTATGAATATTTCCGCGAAACCTCAGACTACATTTGTAATACTGAAGGTTTTTTAAGTATATATATAAATTATTTGCTTTCTACAGCGTTTGCACATGACAATTACAGCAAGGATGAGGTTAGGTATCAATATCCATGGGACAAAAGGTGCAAATGAGGTACAAAAGTAACATGAGAGAGAGGATATAGATGATTAAGAGGGAGCTCTGTTCTGTTTGATGTTCTGTATATCACACAAACACACACACACACAGATGGTTCCTCCCGATTTGAGGAAAACCCTTCTCTAGAAGACATCTCTGAAAAATAAGTCCTATATGCTCAGACGCCAACAGCTCAACCCCTGATACTCTTCTGTCTACAAAGAAAAGTTGGCAACAAAAAACTGGGTGTTTTCCAGCTGTTTGGTGCAAAACCTCTCGCGGCTACAGCTACAGCTGCGACTGAACTCAAATCAGCCATGGTGCAGTGGCGAGGCACTGTGTCCTGAGTACAGTCTGATTATTTCGACCTCTTACTGAAGGCGTGTCCGAAGCTTGGCAAGGGTTTGTCTCTACGACTGGAACAAGGCAATCAGTGTTTGGCTCATTAGAAATAAATTCTGTTAATTAAGGAGAGCCACAATCGATAGAGGATGAGGTGAGGAGAGGAGAGCGGAGCAGAAAACAGCAGTTCATATTACAATGCGGCCAACAAAAGGAGGAAGGAGAAAGCATCAAATGGAGCAGAGAGCAGAGGAAATGAGAGAGAGAGAGGATGAAAAAGGAGGAGAAGTCAGGAGCTAACAGAGATATACAGCCTGACTAATATGGATGGCATGGATTTCCATTTTAACCTTGAAGAGGAATAAAAAGCATACACACACACACACACACACACAACCTCACAAGGCACAAAGACACACCACACATTCTTGACTCATATATAAGCCTCTGGTAAGATGCTGCGTCCTGCATGAAATCCTTCAAACCTCCCAATCACCTATGCAGTGAAGCACAACATGCGATACTACATAATACTCAAATAACTCAAATGGTTCTATGAATAACAATATTTGGATTTGGTCAAAAAAAATTCATATGTAAGAGAATAAAAGATGGGGGAAAAGATTGCTTGAGGGGGGGAAAGGAAGGCTTTTTGTAATGGGTATAATCTCCGAAGTGGACTGGTGAGCAGGCAGGGATCAATTTCAGCAGCAGCCATGCAGGGCGGGTTGGCCATGGCCTTCACAGTGGCTCCATTAGCCCAGACTGGAGTAGTGGGGGGAACAATTTCACCCAATTTGTCTGGCTTCTAATGCATTCATCTCTGGCGAGCAGGCGAGCTCGGGATGTTTAAATTCAAAATGCACTCCATCTGAGATTGCCAATTACATAGTGACAAAGTGTAATCAAACCTGTAATCACAGGAGATTAAAGCAAATCAAGTAAAAAAAAAAAGTCAAATCGGATCGCCTGATCAAAAGTTGCTACCAAGTGTTTTGTCTCTGAAATCAACTCAACAAGCAGAGGAAAAGAAACCGACAGATTGCAATTTGAAAACAATCCTGTCCATATTTAGAAACGGAAGAACTTTTTGTCTCCTCATCCGCCCAAATGTTCACAGCATGCAGCTGCATCTGCAATGTGCAGATGTTTACTGACTCTTAAAAATTCTCCGCTATGCTTTTTTTTTTACACACTGAGTCTGTTCAAACCAGATCGGTCTGCATCTCTGAGGCATAAAATGTTACTGACTTTGCTTTTATGTACTAATGGAACAAGTAGTTTTTAGCCACACTAGCAGGTATCATTCCATGTTTTTGGTGTATTTATTCTGTACAGACATGCATGATCCCCTGAGGGGGAGTCAGTTCTGCTAGTCAGCTGATGTTAGCATTGGGAAGGCCAACATTTCCTTGGCAAACTATTATGTTTGCTGTACATCAGCATGTTAGCATAGAGCCCTGGAAGATCCCACATTACTGCTCCCTCGAGGACCCTTCTTTACATAACATTTTGTTTTTTCACACTGAGCCAAACACTGATTTTCAACAACACACCAAAGACATGCCAGTAACTCCATACTGGCATGTACAAGCACTATAAACAAAAACCAAAGAGGTTTGCAGATGGAGCAAACTTTTAAACCTTTTAAAATTTTAAAATAAAATAATAATAAAATAAAATAAAAAAGGTATGAAAAACAACACTGAACCACAATGGTTACAAGA
>JAQNCA010000020.1:198944-211547 GCA_029783725.1 Acanthurus tractus | reverse complement strand
CAGATGTTCATATCCAGTATCTACCAGCCTCCGTTTGTTTGTTTTTCTGTGTGTGTGTGTGTGTGTGTGTGTGTGTGTGTGTGTGTGTGTTTGTCTGATGTTGAGAGGGACTGGCAGCACGGTGCTCAGACTTCCGTCCCTTGCTAATGTCACACAGAGAGAATAGTAGAGAGCCTGGGGGAGCTATCTAGCTGAGGCACACACACACACACAGACACACACACACACTTAGCATGCATAAATAAATGAATATGAACATCAAGAGTGAACAGTTAAACTCACAGCAATGCACCATGCTTCCACACAGGCTGTTCTATAGTGTTAATTCACTCGTATGGACTGCTTTTTGCAACAGTGACTTTGTCACACACACACACAGACACACAGACACACACATGCAGGCTGTTCATTTAAGTGTTACGTTTCCCTGCAAGGCCCTAATGACACACACACACACACACACACACACACACACACACACACACACAAACATATGCACTCACATAGAGTTCACAACTTACAGTCCTCACATGGTTTGAACACAGACACTTTAAATCACACAGATCTTTACACTGAATCATTTTCTGTCCCTTCAAACACACACATGCACACACACACACACACACACACACATACTGAACACCAGTCGTCCCGAGGGAACCTCGGTCTCTGAATATTTGCTCTGCGTTTACCTTGGATGCCTCCATACCTCCACCCAAAGCTTCTCTCCATTTTTACGTCACAGGCTCTTGCAGCTGCTGAAGAGTTTACTCTGAGTGACTTGCCGTAACTATAAACCATAAAAGAAATCAAGATTTGAGGTGACCAGCCATCACCTTATGAAAGGAGCTTCGCGAACAATGATTTAGCCAAGGTGACTTGTTTATGAATCGTTGCGTGAGCAGAGGTAAGAGGAAGAAAAGAAGGTTTCCTACAAGGAGGGGGCATATGGGTAAAATGCGAGGAGGAAGATGTGTGAGGACGTTAGAGTCGGTTCAGTTAATCTACACTCTCATCATATTATCCAACTTTGATTTGGTCTCCAGTTGTTTTTCAGTTTGCACTCTTTAACTCATCTCTCTCTTCCCCAAATCTCATTTTCATCATGCTCCTTCCTGCCTCGTCACTGCTTTCCTCCGACTTAGGAATAAGTGCACTTTACAAGTCTTTTGGCTCCACACTCAGCCATATTCATAAAGAGCTGGCATTCGTATGCTCTCTCTCTAACTCCATTTCTTTAATTTCAAAAGTAAATACCCCTGTGGTGATGAGAAATGACTGCTTCTTGTAGTAAATGCCAAAAAGAGGTGTGCCACAGTTCGTGCGTGTGTGTGTGTCTCGGTGTGTGTGTGTGTGTGGGCCTGAGAGCGATGCCAAGAAGCAGTACAGTTTGATAACAGAGCAGATGGATAACACGAGCGCCTTTGATTTGTTTGTGTTCAGGAAATGGGAGCAACAGAGCTGTGGTAAAACTAATGAAGTTAAATGGAACTGAGTCTTTCATTAGCTCAGTGCTTTCCTGTATGATAAAGCTGCCATGCTGCTCTTTTCTTCATTTCACAGAAACATCATGTGAAAGACAGTGTCCAGAAATGTGCTTTTTTTTTTTTTTTTTTTTTTTTACGATGTCGTTATTTTCAGGCAGCAAGAGAAAAGATAAAAACAGCTTTACATCCAGATTCACGCTGACAACCTTTTGAAATTGTTCACGCTGAGGTCTGAGAGGCTCGGGGAGGACATGAAACTCCCACAGACACAAAGATGAACCATGAAAACATAAACAGCGAAAGCAAAACTATAAAGAGGAACTGTGCTCAAGCACTGTACATGCACAGCAGTGGTGTGTGTGTGTGTGAGCATTTGAAAAAGGAGCAGGAAAAAGCTGAGCCTGTTTGACAGAGAAAATAGACAAGCAGAGAGACTGCAACAGCGTGACAACAGAATGGATTATGGGTATTTAAGAGTGCCTGTCGTCCACTCCTGCCTAAGTTTTTTTTTTTATTGTTTTCCTGTCTATCGCTCCATCGCTTATGATCTTCATCCCTCCCTTAATCCAATCAGAAAATGACCAGACACGACAACTCGTCCTCTGCTCACTCAAACACACATACACACACACACAAATATACAAACCACCCGGTCCAGTGAAGCTGACACTTGCAAGATTTCACAATCACACATGCATGCACTCGTGAACACACCGTCAAACACACATTGCATGCCGAAGTACCCTGCAGTCATGCATGCAATGTGGCTGGAAAGCTCGCATGTATGTGTGCGTGGACTGTCATCAGATTATATAAGATAGGTTTGGGTTTATGCTGCTTTGACAGATTACACACAAATGAATCGAAGAAGAGAGAGGTCTGGCGAGAGAAGGACGGAAACATCCAGGATGGAACAAGACACATAAGTACATTAGGAAACATAATGCAAGATGGAGGCGGGTAGAGTAAAATCTCTGTGGTTTGCAGGGAGGTTGAACTGGGGAAGCATATGAAGTAATAAGGACATATGGGAGTGATGGTGGAAAATGGACAGAAAGAAGACAGAAGAGAGGTACAGCAGAGGGGATAAAGGCAGTAAACAACTCAGGTGTGGAGTGACAGACAAGAGATGGAGGAGGGCATGAGGTGTGGAGACCGTAGAGAGTAATGGGGCAAGCTGGGAAAACAAAGGTGAGAGAGAGAGAGGAGAGCACGAGGTGTGGTAACAAAACAGAGACGGGGATTTAGGGATGTGAGACGACAGAATGAGAGAGAAACCGACAGGAGTGAGCTTGACAAGCGAAAAGACAAGAGAGGAGGTAAAAAGGACAAAGATGTGCGAGTGGAAGCAACTGTGGAGGAGGCAAGAAAAAAGTACAAGGAGGAAGGAGGTGGAAGGAAATGAAAGTGACAGTAAAACAGGAGGAGGAGGAGGATGAAGAAATACAAAAAAATGTAACTATTCTTGTTCCGCTGCCATAATAAATAACAAAAGAACCTCAAACCTTTTGAACCAGGTAGACTGGGATTTCTTGTAGGGCTGGGTATCGAATGGATTTAGCTAAGACTTTTATTTTGAAGGGTACATAATAACAACTCTATTTTACTCCATTTTATTCTACTTTTCCCTAGTGCTGCTAATATGTTTTTTATGTTTTAATGGAATTTTAACATTTTGTATGGTATGTATGTGTTATGGGATGTGTGGTTAATAAGACGATGCAGAGTTAGACCAACCACACAAACATGATAAAATTCCCTAAAAAGGAGCTATACAACTGTTAAGAATGTCCATTTTACTGCTAACAGACAAAGAAAGAGAGAGCTGAACAGAGGAGAGTCAAACTAGAGGGAGTGTAGAGAAAGTGAAACAGACACGGAGAAGGGAGAGATGGAGAAAATTAAAGAGTGTAACTGTACAAAGAGGGTGGAGAGGGAAGGAGAAAGAAAAATAACAGGGCAGAGATGGGTGGAAAAGAAGAAACAGGAGTGAGGAACATCCAAAAATAAATCTGTGCTTCAGAAAGAAGTGCTTCATCTGTCCAACAACCAGTAGCCAATCCCAGAGAAGCTCGCACTCTCTTCACTTTTAATGCCTAATGTTTCAGAATCCTCGATAAACAGGACACACGATGCTCTCTTCACATGGTGCCTATTCAAAATTGGCACGCCGCAAAGCTTTAAAGGTCAATGTATTCTTCATCTGTGCCCATTTTCACAGTTGATTGGAGACATCTGTGATTGTCCATTTCACATAAGGCATCCCACTCATTAATTTAAAAGAGCACGTTGGGCTGAGTTTACCCTTTTAGAATGACAGAAAATGACAGATTCATGGTTGCTTTTCTTTTCTTTCTTATGTCTCTTCCTCTCCCTTTCAGGCATCATGACCCTCTTGGTCACTCTTCTCCATTTAGTGCAGATTTATGCTCCAAAAAAAGAGGAATCTTTGGAATATACAAGACAACAACACCATCACCGACAATCCAACAATATCTGAGGGACAGCCTGCCCTATGACTCATTACATACAGATCACACACATACACACATGCACACACGCAGCAACAGACACAAAAAGACGAATTCATAGACATAGTTACTGTCTCTCTTATAAACTGTTGTTAGTCTGCATGTGCATGTCATAGGCTGAGGTTACTGGTGAAATAGCTCCCCTCCACCTTGGTGTTTTCTATTCTTAGCAGCAGCAGGGCGAGCCTCTCTGCATATCAATGCCCAGCTCATCTTTAAACATCATCTGGTGGGATGACGGGGATAACAGTGCCATCGAGTATGTTTG
Organism: Acanthurus tractus; assembly: GCA_029783725.1. Taxonomy (NCBI): domain Eukaryota; kingdom Metazoa; phylum Chordata; class Actinopteri; order Acanthuriformes; family Acanthuridae; genus Acanthurus; species Acanthurus tractus. Next base: position 207,261 of record JAQNCA010000020.1, on the reverse strand, counting down.
TGTCCGTTTGTAAATGTAAGTCTGTCAGCTTTACGTTGTTCTCTGTTAACTCTGGTGCAAGAGTGTGTATCCGTGTGTGCGTGTGTGTGTGTGTGTGTGTGTGTGCTGTAGTGAAATAAATCTGTGGACACAGTCACACTGCTGAACCCTGCTTACGGGGACAAAATGGAAATCCAAATAACATAAATTACTAAGTATTACTGTGTAGACTATCAGGGTGCAGACTGTCAAATGAATTCATTGACCACTTTGCCAACTCTCTCTCATTTCCTCATGTCCGTGTGTGTCTATGTGTGTGTGGACTTGCTACATAGGGAGGACAAGAAGCTTTTAATCGACAGAGTGAAGACATTTTTGGGAAGCAAGTGGATTTTAAGGCAAGTCACAACTTAAAAAGGGCTGGTTGAAAGTTTGGATTGAACAAGTTTTGGGTACGGTTCAGCTATAATGGTTAAAGTTAGAAAAGGGCTAGTGGATGCACACTATTGTGTGTGTGCGCACATTTTGAGGATGTCTGTCTTTGTGTGTTAGATATTGACTGACTCCATGTGGACTCAATGACTCAAGGACCCTGAGATGACTGAGAGCAGCATCAGTCATGGGGGATTAATCTTTAAAGATAAATAAGATGACCCTGTCAAAGGGTCCTGGCACTCAAAGCCTGATTCTGCAGGAAAAAATCCCCAGTAAGTCATGCATGACTGGAAACTAACATGTGCTGCTTCGGTTATTGAAAATGTTGAAACGCATTTATCCGTATAAAAACTGTTTTAAAGAATAAGGAAAACTTATTCTATTACTTTCTTTTATGCAATAAATCACTGAGATGAATATTTCTACTAACATAAGCATGTATCATTATCCTGAAATTGTGGCTACAAGTTGCTGTTTAACAAAACAAATGCTGGCTTGAAAGAACATAAATAAAAGTCATAAGTAATACATTATTTTTCTCCGGGAAACCAATATTTATTGTAAAAAGTTGGAAAACAAGAAAGCTAAATAAAGATGAAGCAAAGGTACCTTGATTGCCCCCGGTGTCTGGTTGCAGTATAGGTCAAGATATATCATGACACTTTAAGACATTTTGGATCCCTCTTTTGCATGTCCTAACAGTCTCCAAGGTTACAGATATAAACAAAATGAAGTGGTGTTAATGGAACATACATAAGCACAAGTCCCACAATTTGCTCACTACCGTTGTGTCCTCGCCATTAAACTGTTACTTCTTTTTCAGTTCATGAATTTCTGGAACTATGTTGTGATTAAGTGTTGTAGTTTTCTCCGTGGTTACATTTTCTCTCCTCCACATTATTTCCTAAGTGCTGCTGCATTGCATCCTAATCTATTGAGGTGACTGTAAATGGAGGGCCTGCTATCTCTCTGTGATGGATTTTCTCCTTGTGTGATTGATGAGCACTGGTCAAAATGGATGCATCTGGAAATAATGTGATCTACATTTGCCACTGACCTGCGGGAAGCAGAATCGGCATGACATAATAAAACTAACTCAGAAATATGAGACATAATGCAGCTTTATGAAAGATATTAAAGTTGATGTCTTATTTAAAGTCCTCTCTCTCTCAAGCACATTTATATATGTTTATGTTTAAATATGTGTATTTTGAGTTTTTGACAAAATCCGAGACAATTTGATAACAGTTTTTATGTTTGAGTTATATAGGGAAAATAATTGCCCCCTCTGTCAACCTTGAGTCTATGAATAAGATACTAATAGACCCCTGAGGTATACCTTTTGTCATATTTCACAGGGGCTGTGTCCCATTGTTCCAGTTTTTCACAACTATCAATCAAAGTTGGGTCTTTAAAACTTCATTTCGAGGGTGATTATGCTGGAAGTTTGAAGTTAATAACTTTTGTTGTGTTTAATGTGTCGGGTAATGGAAAATTTCAAAACGGCACCATCTGAGAAATGACAGACATTCACTACATTACTTACAATATTTCGAGAGGAAATTTATTAACAGTTTTTACAGCAGTTTTTTTCATGGGGTCTTCATGAGGACTCAAGTCTTCAGTCCTTGTGCCAACTCCTACATACGTTGGTAGGAATAGGATTAAATATATTTTGCATGTGATAAATGCAATGAGTTCAACAAAGTGATATAGGTCAAATATCTACTTAAAGGAGAGTCAAGCTGCAGTATCTCCACTGTCCTCTGCTGTTTAATCATATAAGGACTGAGCAAAATACTGCATGCCGCATCAGTGCTACAGGACACTAGCAACTCAGTTCATCAACTGCCACTTTACCTCTGAAGGGCTAAGTGATGTACACAAGTGTGAAGGCCAAATCAGTTTGCAGTGCAAGTGTGATCACACTTGGTACACCAGAAACTGCTGCCCAGCTTGGAAATCCCACCACATTTGGCAATAAATGTGTCAAATGAATCCCTGAAGTGATGCTTTGGGAGTGATTGGAAATGGAGTGGAATGAATGATGTGAGAGGCCCAGCCAACCTGTTTGGCTGTATGAGGGAAATAAGGGTGATTTTAGGTCAGCAATACTTCTCTTTATTGGTTTTTAAACTCCGAGGGTGTTACCTAGAATATCTTTTCAACTTGTGTTTGTGTAAGTGATTCCTGATTCCAGAATTGGTCTTAGTCCCCTTTGACAGTCCGTTGTGGTGCAGTATTTTGATCTAAAGATTCTCTGGCATGTCATTAACTTTTCTCTGTATCAATTGTTTCCCAATAATCTCCACTTATTTTAAAAAACTAATGCTTGCACTCCTTATGAAGTTGTGGGTTTGATGGACTAGATTCATTATATAAGCACTAACCATTGGTCTCTATTCGCTGTAGAGTAGCAAGTGTTGAGATGCCAGTATGCGATGTAGCATTTGGGTGGAGAAAGCAGCATTTTGGGCGCTGCCTTCCACAGATGTCAAACACTGAATTAAATAGAACAGAGGAGGCCAATGACTTTATGTCACAGCCAGAGAAGAGATGAACACTACGATCTATCACAGCCCTCACATTCTATTGTTATGGGGACTTAATTAATCAACCTTTAGGCAGGACGCCATCCTTTTTAAAGCCTCGAGGGGGGGCTCGTTTTGGTTGCAGTAAGATTAAAATACCTCTCGAATTTATCCTGATTAAACTGGCAGTCCAAACAGATGAAGGAGATGGAGGAGACGTTTTAAAATTTTCATTCGTGCCACTTTCCAAACACAGGAAAAGCTAAATTAAAATGTAGTTGGTGAGCAGGTTGGAAAGCCTGAGATGAAAAATGAAAATTTAATGATTCTCCGGGGAAAATATAAGCTGATTGTATGGCACACATCAGGCATATAAAAATACCCAAAGTGTTTACTATTAAATGAATGATAAAATTAATTAGGAAATAAACAAATGGTGTAAAATATAAAAACAGACTAATGCAGTTATTACATTTTAAAACTCATTTTGTTACGGAATGTTGTTTATCCCTATTATTTTACTAGACTTCATATTTATTTGATTGTAAATTCTTTTTTTACCCTGAATGCTCCTTTTTAAAATTTTCAGAGTCACTTCTATTTATCCCCCACTAGAGTGGCTTGTCACCGGCCATCGCCCTCCCACCTCTCAGCCAATCAAATGTGCCTACACTAATTATTCATATGAGATGTTCTTCTATAATGCATTTTCAATATATTTGTTCTAATAGTCTGTTAAACACTCTGGGGCTCCATACTGGCAACGGTCGATATCTGAGATAAGAAAAAATTATGCCTTTCAGAATCAATAAGGTCACCGCCATCAGGAGCTGTTGTAGCCCTGAAGGCCAGAAGTGGACCGTAAAATATAATTGGCTATTGCTTTAAAGATCTGAATATAAGGTTTCACCTCAAGGGACAGTCCACATTTGGAAAACTATGAAAGGACGCACATACAGTTTACTGTGGAAATACAATCAATTGTACAATTATAAATGATACAAACGACTGTAATTGTCACCTGACAATGCCACTACTGGCTACATGACCCATTCGACTTCCCTTGTTTTTACTTCCAAGTCATTATTAATATCATCTTCCTCCTGCCACACCTTTCAGAACAAAAGGCCTCTGTCTACAGGGCTAACAAGCCTCCAATGACACTACTCACGACATGTAACACACACACAACATACACACACACAGACACACAGGAGAGAAGAAGATTATGACCACTGGGACTTTCCTGTCCCTCCCAGCTATTGGCCAGACATGCCATGCTGACAGCGGCGGGATCCCAGGGGTTAGTAATCAGCATGGACACAAATAAGCAGAGCGGGTGCCAGCGATACACATAACCAGATTAACATGGACAAGAATAGAGGCCAAGATGTGGGTTACCACCCTCTCCAGTGAGGAAGTGAGTGTGTTGTTTAAGTCATTAATGGATTAGTAGAGGACACAGTCACAGGAAGGGAAACTACAAACAGAGAGAGAATATACGGTGGATATATTTGATTAACAGCACAAACACAGAGACTGTACAGGTACTAAGACAGCATGCATTATGTGCATACACAAGGCTCGCACGTGTGGCTGGAGAAGCACTCTAAATGCGACAGCCTGACCAAAGCAATGTCAATATTGAAATTTCTAGAATTAGATTTCTTGTGAAATAATGAATAAATGCATGTGGATTTTCTTCCAAACACCTTGTTTCTCTGGACTTGCTGTCATTTACAGTCACAGTCCATGTGGGATGAAAAACTGGACGGTAGGAACAAAATCAACACAGATGGGAGACCCAAAACACACTGTTGCTGTGTCCGAGTTATTGGAGAGCAAATATATACACACACAGAATTGTGGATTGTGGGCTTTTGGAAATGTATTTATAATCACCAACAAAGTTTCTTTTTGTCTGAAAAAAAGTTGTTTCTGTGTCGCAGCCTAAAAACACAACTTCACTCAAGAAAGTGCCTCTTTATTTTCCTTTAATCATTAAATCATTCAATCTTGCTGCCAGGGGAAAATTGTTGACCCTTTGCTAGTTGCTAAGAAAAGCTTTGCATGTCTGAATTGCTTGAAAACATTGCCTCACAAATCACCACCCTGCAGACGTGGCCCACATTGGCTCCACTAAATGCCCACTGCACAGTCGCAGCCAGCTAGACGACATCAAAGCTGCTTAAGACAAAGACTTATTACTGCTGATTTAAGCTGAAAATTGGTTTGAGATATGCAAATTGATCTCTAACCTATATTTCCTTAGACAGCTTGGTCGCTTGAATTATTGAGAGGGCGACATATCTTTGTGTTAATTATTAACCATTCTTGCAAAAGTCTTCATCACTGTCATCATGCTGCTATTAGTTTGGCAATTATTATAAAATTAACAGCTACTGCCACCATCATCATCATCAAAACTTCCACCATCATCATAGTCATGGTAAAGCTGCTATTTGCTATTTAAAAGAAAATGCCACCACAATCATCATCATCATTGTTTTCCTTAAGGCAGCATTATCATCATTCTTGTGATCATCATGAAGACCACCACCATATGCCGCCATCATGATGTGCACTGGCACCATTTTCATCTTCATCATCATCAGCCTCCTGCCCCGAGCTCGGCGACCATCTTCATCATCATCATTGTAACTACTCCAACCACAACCACTTCTATTATCATCAACAGCACATCAGCATCCTCATCTTTCTACTCCTCCACAGCGTTATCATCCTCACAAGCATCATACCCCTCCTCCTCTTCATCATCATCATCATGCTCCTCCTTCTCTTTTTCAGCACCATGATCGTCATCATCATCATTATTACAATCATCACCTTTAACACTAAAGAAAGTACGAAAGCCAACAGTTAAACAATTTGAGACTAATGATGTTCCTCAACCAGGATCACTGATAAGGTGGTGGTGATGATGATGATGATGATGATGATGATGATGATGATGATGATGATGATGATGATGATGATGATGACCTCAAGCATCTTAACTAGTTATATCTTTAAAAAATATATAGGCATTATTATTACTACCTATTTAAATACAAATTAACAATCCGTATGGATATTTAAGAGAAATTCAACGACTGTTATTGTGAATTTCAGTTTAGTAACATTCATCATCACCGTTGATCCCGACTCGCCGTTATTTCCTTTAACCACCTCACTGAGTTCACTGTCAATCTGCATCCTATTTAGCTGCCGTTTCCCCCGCCGCCTTGGTGCACCCTGACCCCGGTGCGCAGTCCTCTTGACCCGGGATTGGCCTCTCACCCTAACCCTAACCTCATCCTCCCTCACCGGCCACCAGCATCCCGGTCTCCGCGGACTTCAAACCCCGCTCTGAGGGGATATTCCCCTGCAGCTTTGGGGAAATGTCACCCGCCGTTTTTTTTTCCACCAAGCCTCTCATCCTCCAGCGGAGCCGCGGAGACTGTGCGTCGGATTAAAGCTTAATTGGAGAGCTACGGAAGGCGGATCCCCGGACAGGGCAGAGCGGTGTCTCACGCACCTGACCGGGACCGTGCACGGCTGTCCGGTGTCCGGGAAGATTCCTCCGCGGTCTGTCGAGTGTATGATCACTTTCCCTTTCCCCCCCCCCCTGCCTTTCACCTTCCGCCACAAACGCTCTTTGCTCTGTATTTACACACGCATGCACCGATCTGTGCAAATGACCCGCTGCAATTAACGGAGCTGTCAAAGTGACGGCACCTCGCGCTCCACACATGTACACACTTCTTACTCCCAAACAAACACAGACAGCGCGCCGAGCAATAACACAATGATGCCACAATTAATGTGTGATGAATTCACACACAAAAAAAAGGACAGAAATACACACGTTGTATGAGTCTTCTCACCGGTTCGGTACTCTTGAAGAAGCCCGGGTCAGGATCCGTTCATTCATTCATTCACTCATCCTGTTGTAATCTATCAGTTCATCCCTCCCTCCGTTCAGTCCCTCATTCAGCAGCTGAATAAACAGCTCCTCTCTTCTGCTGAAGCGGTGGCGGCGGCGACGGAGCACGCGCACTTCACCGGTTGGCTCGCTCGCACGCTCTCGAGCCCTCTCTCTCTCTCTCTCTCTCTCTCTCTTCTTCAGGATGAGCTAATGTGACGAGAAGTGGAGGGATAAGGCAGAGACCTCGACAGCCGCTATTTCTGTGTGTGTTTGCACCTGTGTGTGTGTGTGAGTGTGTGTGTGTGTTGGGGGGGTTTGCACAGGATGAATGTAAAACCAGGGGAGCATGCTGCACTCCCAGCAGCATCACCTCTGCACTGATAAACACTGATCATCGGAGAGAGAAGAGGAGAGGAGAAGTGAACATAGAAGACACAGAAGAGGAAGAAACTGCAGGGTAGAAAAAGGTGAAAGAAGAAAAAAAGAAAACAAAAAAAAAAGATGTACATTTTTAAAAGCTAAGGCTTGCAACCTACTATTCACTGTAAATGAAAGGTCAAAACGAAAAACCCCTAAAAACCACAGTGAAATGAGGCTAAAAATGACTCACAGATGACCTGAATGTTCAGGCGTCAACCACGTAATGCAACTTCCTTTTTTTGTGTTTGACAAAGGTCTTTTCATGCATGTCCTTCCCCATTTTTTTCTCAATTCATTTCATGAAGAAACAAAATTTAATGGATAACCAAAGTAGTCGCTGATTTATCGATTTATCTTTTCAGCTGTAAACAAGGATAAATTTGAGGGTGAAAACAAGCTGCGGAAGTCTGCATTTCGAAAAAAAACCTTCCGTGCAAATGACATCTAAGTGTATGTTGTTTGGATGGGGATTTGTTCGCAGATTGCGCAAGTGATGTTCTGCCTCCCCTCACCCCTCCTCAGAGGAGGCAGCAGAGAAGGATCGCCTCAGATGAGATGAGCGAGAGAGAGATGGATGAGGGAGAGAAGGCCAGTGTGAACATTGGAAAAGTGGACAAGGAGGAAGACTGAAGTACAGAGGAGGAATGGAAGGGATGGAGGTTTTTGGAGGAGAAATGAGAAATGGAGAGAAGGAGACTGGAAGGCGATAGGGGAGATGGGTGGGATGGGTGCTGTGGAGACAGGAAAAGGGGTGGGAGGAGGAAGAGGAGGAGGAGGAGGAGAGCTGGAGTTGGCGTAAATAATGAGAGAAGAGAGGAGTAGTTTTACATGATCCATCTTTTCGACACAGTTGATCAGAGTTCTGTCTCCACGTGAAGCATGGCCTTTACAGCGCAAGCTAATTCACAACCCAAGGGGACATCTTAGCGCACACACACACACACACACACACACACACACACACACACACACACACACACACACACACACACACACGAAAGCACAAAAAAACACAATATATATA
>JAQNCA010000020.1:180252-198844 GCA_029783725.1 Acanthurus tractus | reverse complement strand
TATTTATCTCTCACACACACACACACACACACACACACACACACACACACACACACACACACACACACACACACACAAGCATGCACACACTAACACTAAATAATTCCAGCCAAACTCTTACGTATGCTGAGAGAGCACATAATCATCCATGTCCAAATGCATTCCAGATAAACGCACAAGTGTAATTTCATAGCTGGACAAACACGCACTTTCGGGCGCACACGCACACACACAACAGTGCAAAAAAACATGCATGAAAGAACAACACGCACAAGCACGTGTGCAGACGTACAGATGCCAACACATCCACTGCACCCACACGGAGATTTTTCTATTATAGCTCCTGTGAAGCGTGAGGCCTGGAAATGAATAGTATTGTCAATTCTGTGAATGGCTGTGCATGTAATACCAGAGCGTCTGATTAATGAATAACATAGTGGCCCATGTTTAGAAATGAGAAATTATTCTTTAGAATAATAATAAAGATCCTACATTCTCTTTCATCTCCCTGGGTTTTTTAAAGGATGGCAGCGTTTAATGGTTTTGTCATAGTCAAGAAATAAAATGAAAAGATGAACAATTTGAGTGTGTTAAAGTGTGTTTCAACACTTTCAGGCTTTCGTCCCCTTTTGTATAAATCTGAATCTGACTGAAGAGACCGTTGGTATATATTTTCATCTTTCAAAGAAGCCTTCACTCGCAGCGATTTTCTCCGATATATTTTCTTTAGAAATATTTCCTCCTGCAGTAAAATGAAGCCATGCCTGAATTATCTCAACAAACCATCAGACTGGCTGGTTGGAAATTCAGTCCTCAGTCCACATGAATCAGGATGAAGAGAAGAATAATTGATCCAAAAAAATTTTAAGACATTGGCTGAAAAAAGAAGCTTTTAATCAGAATTTATTTGAATTTCTCTTTTTGCCAAAGAAACAAAAAAAAGCAAAATTGACTCATGAATAAATAAATAAATAAATGCTTTATTGGGGCATATTGAACGCTACAAGTCATTGATTAAGTGCTCTTAACCCAAGCACCAAGATAACTTATATCCTTCAATTGGAAATGTGCTGCAGGCTGAGACCCAATTGATTGGGAATGTAAAGGTACTGAATCAATGAAAACAAGCATCTGACGCTCACAACAAAGACGTGAGGCTTCAATCACGCTTGTGTGTTTGTGATGGGTAAATGCTCCTTCATCATCCCAACGATCCACTTATTGTCCACGCACTTTCACAGTAAGCTGCGTTATACTGCAACTTTTGGCTAATTGAACAGTCACCACACCGGATTTTTAATGTCTTTTCTTTAGATTACTAGAGAGCCGCCATGCACCATCCCTTGATTCCCAACTCTGCTGTATTTCCTCCTCCAAGCACAGCATCAAAGCATTACAAATTCAGTGCCTATTAACCCTCCCCCATCGCCTCGTAGTGTGGATGCAGCCTCACTATTGCCAATCTAACCGCTATGATATCTTCAGAAAGCTATGTTTCTACCCAGTTTCTATGGCAATGAGAGAATAAGCGGCGCCTCTTGTCTTACTACAGTGGTATAGCTGGGAACGATGAGTACACTACACTGCATATAGGCGTCTTTGAGAGCGGCAGTGTGAACCGTTTCTGCCTGGAGGATAATTGCTGTTCTCCATGAAATATTAAGTTGGCTCTTTAGCTTGAGACTTGTTAAAACTGTGACACACTGGTTTCCAGTAATGTTCTTAGCATATAGCAGGATCCAAGTTGACGTGTTTTTCCATGAGATTTTCATATTGTTTATCAGTAAAAGATTGGTTGAAAAGAAGTAAAGCACTAATAATTTTGTTCAGAAACCCAAAAGGCCAACTTTCCAGAGACAATAATTAATTTTAATATTCTACAACATACCCACTTGTTAATCCAAGCTAGAAAACTAGCTCTAATTACAGATGCACTGAATGTGAATTTTGCCCTTTAAGCTCTCCTGCTGCTGAAGCTCACAGCTCAGCTTTGTGTTTCAACAGCCTTTTATCCGAACACGCAATGGTGTAATACATTACATACATACAACAGCCTTTTAGTGCATGGTGCCATTGCTCTTGGCCTCAAGTTCAAGAACTTTTATGAATAAATTATCATTTTATTATATATAGCTCTCTTGAGCGAAATTGTTTTTTCCCAGAGAAATAATAAGTTTCCACATGCACAAAGCAGAAACACCCTACTTCAATTAGCCAAGGTCAGATTTATTTTGAGCTGACGCCTTGTAATTGGTGCCAAACCGACAGAGGTCTTCTTAGTGTTCATTTACAAACTCAAATACAAACTATTGAGTTCAGCTCCTTACTCTAGTGGGAAAAATCAAAGGTTGGGAAAACAGAAAGCAGTAAATCACAGTTCCTGGGATATCAAATCTGCAGACTGTGACACCTGTATTGCATTTTTCAGGAGGGTCGTTTTTTGAATAGCTGTAGTTTTCAAACTGCCCTTGGATTTACTCCACAGATGAACAGAACATGCTTCTCTCTGTCGTGTCTTCAACAGACGTTGGCAGACATCCAGTTGACACAGAACAGAAGCCAGTAAAAAACTAGTTACAACTAGTTTTTCTTAACACTGATTTGTCCCTTTAGACATAAGACATGCTGCCCTGCATTCACTGTGCCTAACAGAGAGCAGTAATGCCAGATTGACACCACTCTGAATACACATGCTCAATAAAATAAAGCAGTTTAAGGGCCAGTGGTGGCCTTCCGAAACATTTTGTGTGGCCCCAAAGCATGACCAGAAATGTATTCATTATATCTTAAATATTCCATTTGAATACTTTGACTTGTAATAGCTTACATTTAACACACTGCTCGGCCCTGTGAGCATCTATCAGGTTAAGAATGACATCTTGTAGAAATCCATTGGTTGCATGGCAACTAGTGGCATCTCCAGAGTGCTGTGGGAATCACATTACAACCACTCGGCAGTGTAATGGAAAAGCCACCATAAAGAAATCACTGTATGGTTAAGAAGAAAGGACAATTAGAATAAGTGATTACTCTTATCTGCAAACCAATCTTGGAGCTAGTTCATGGATTTTCCTGTGCAGCTGTCATGTACGTGCTGGCTCCCTCAGTTTGGATTTAGTCATTAAAACCTTACTTGGATTTAATTTATATAAAACTGATGTATGAACATGTAAAGGTATGGTTTTACAGGAATAATCTTCCAAACTATTTCCTGGCCAATTTTAAGCTAACAGGCTTTAGCCTTGCATGTCACTGACAGATAGAAAAAGCAGACAGCAAAATTTTCCAAAAGTTCCAAAATGAATAATAACTTTTTGACCCACAATTTTCATGTTACAACATAGACCTATTTCATAATAAGTTAAAGTACATTCTTCACTTCTAGTTTGATACTGCAATCACATCACTTTCACTTCTTTAAACTGCATTTTGTCTTCCTTTCCTACAAGTATCACCAAGGGGTGGAGACGAAATTCAAAAGCAGATATGAGTGCTGATGGGAAGTTCGATTAGAGAAACTACCCTCAGTAAATAAAGGCTAATTGAGGCTAAATTCCCCCAAATCCCATTTCAGAATCCTCTCATGTACTCATGAAGACAGCTTTGATATTGGACATGATTGCACAGTAGCCTCCCCTAATCAAGCCATTCTGCTTTATCTCTAACCTTATAAATCTTTGTTGGCTCCTGATTATTCATGAGCCGCCTAAGACTCATTGTGTCAGGCCACCGAAGCAATTGTAAGTCATGCTGAGTATGGCACATAGGGGAGCTGTGAAACACAACTAAATGATGATGAGGAGGATTGCGAGCAAATGAGCCTTGATAATTTAAAAGGGAAAAGATGAGCATCACATCCGCACTACACCGATTCTCTCTCACAGCAGCTGAAATATGCAAGGAACTACATTCTTACCTGCTTGTACTTACACCTACGGTCATGTCTGGACACATGAAACCACACATGAGGATTCAGTATAACAGAGACACACACACACACACTCCCACTGCACCCTGATTGTTTTCTGTCCACTTCAGGTTATTACTGTGTAGCGCTAAAGGCCATACAAGTGCAAGAGAGCATCTGTCGTTGTGGTGTTCTTGCCATTAGGTGGTCATCGGGCACAACAAGTCAACTGCTAAGTGCTTATGTGGCTCCTGGACTAACAACTATTGTCTGTGCACAAACACTCACACACTCAGTGAATTGTACAATGGCTGCCATTATCTTATACATCCATTTAAAAAAATACATTCAGTTTTTTACAACACACACACACACACACACACACACACACAGAGGATTCATTTAGGATAGGCATCAATCACATCAGCTTGCCAGGTTATTGATCAGTGTTGAAATGGAGCTGCTGATTAAACATGAGGCTCAAACCAATCAAATCCATGACACTCGCACACTCTCTCACTCACACACACACACACTCACACTCATGCCTACAAACACAGAGCTCCCTCATGGATGCTACCTGATCCAATTGCAACTCATCAAAGTTTCATGTAGAAAATGCACTCTGAGGGCAGGTGGTACTTAGCATCTAAAACTGAATGTCAGCAACAAATCAAGAAGGGGTTTTTCTCATAGTCATCCTCAATCTGTGACGTCAGTCTTCACCACAGCCATGATGAGTGTCTTCCCTATCTCACCATGTCCGAGTCACTGCTGCCGGTCTGCGTTCTGTTGCTGTTGCATACTCTAAGCCTATGAAAAATAAATTAATGAGAAGTTGCTGCATGTGAAACAAATCACATGGGGAAGTTTACTGTTACAGAGATAATCATCAGAATGTATTGGAGGATTGTAATATGAAATTTCTGCAATTAAAGCACACAAATATTAAAACATGCACACAGGTGCAAAACATCTTATTCAAATAGACGTGCGCATGCACCTGTGCTCTTTCTCCCTGTGTGTCACACACACACACATTCATGCAGTCCCATATAACCTGGGGTGTTACGAGGAAAGTGATCTCAAAGTGCAATTCATCACTTCTGTCTTCTCTGTTTCTTCTCCCCTCAAGCAATACTGACCTTTCACTGTGATTCATATCACACGGACACTAACACACACACACACACACACACACACACTCGCAAACACATACAAACACACTTATAAGCAAGTGGACAGCTGGCATTTTTTTTTCATGCATCTTTTATGTCAACAACCAAATTTGGAGCTTCATGCTTTATAATTTCTTAAAATTATGTTAAGATGTGTCCCTCTTTTCAGGCGTTTTAAATGGATTGAAATGACCAACAGCCTGCAGCAGAGACTGGAACTGAAAAGACGGAGTTGAGTTGAATAATATAAAAAGGCTTTAAGGAACAGAAGTGGGATGAAAAACACACTGGGTTATTGGTAAAAGTGTTTCCAGCCCTTTCCTTGTAATGATGGCCATCTATCACAGCCTTTATTTTATTATTTTTATGGGCATAAGCATTGTTATGCTAATGTCAGTTACTTATCCCATTTCTGTTCTGCTGACTGGGACGAGCCGGAGCCAGCAGTGAGTGGAAGTTCTCATTAGCATTCGATGGTTTGTTAATGTAATTGTGCCGCTCCTCTAACAGTGTTTGGTGACACTTTTCTAACTTTGTGGAGGAAAATGCTGTCAGGGAAAAGCAAACGTTAACATTGTGAGACAGTGGAGTTTGATCACTAAAAAAAATTACACCATTTTGTGTCCCTGAAAAAACACATGTGACCGAAAGTTTTACTTGGCTCTTGGTTTTTATCCTGCTCTTGTTTTCTGGTCAGGCTCTTAAGATTTTGTTGCCACCTGACTGACTCCAAAAAGCAGCTTGTTTTTATCAAACAACATCAATTAAACAGGGGCAATGACGCCATCAGCTAGCAAGCTCCACATGAACTAGTTCAGTCAGCAACCCAGATAAACAAGAGGGGAGGGAAGGATGGGTGAGAGGGAAAAGGGAGGCAGAATTAAAACTGCAAAAACAAGACGTAGAGAGGCAGAGCATGATGCAGACATGAGAGCGAGGAAAGAAAGAACGGATAAAGGTGCAGATGGACAAAACACTGGGGCAGAGACATGGAAGAAGGAAGGCAATGAAAGAATAAACACAGAAATTGCTCGGCGTGTGTGCGAGTAGGTGAAAGAGAAAGATGGGCAGAGAATTAAGGCAATGAGGAAGACAAATCTACTAATGCAAATGTCATGTACTCTCTGTGGGGCTGAAAATGCAGCTTGTTTTGGGTCCATGTTGAGCCTCTCTATCCAATTTCTTGCCTCTCATCGCTGTCAAAACAAAACAAATAAAATCTTTAAGGAGGATGGATCACTCACTGTCCTTGTGAAAGATGGGGAGGAAAACAAGGCACGGAGCAAAGCTACTGAGAGTGTCTGCGGACCAAATAATATACAGAAAATCAGCATTATGTAATGTGATATGATGCCTGTGATTGTTGACATGCAACCTTGAGAATTTCTAAACCTATACGTCAAGTTATTATAAAAGACATATTTTTTTTAGAATTTAATGGTCTGTCTGCTAAAGGAAGAAATGAAAGCAAGCAAGGACACGTGTATTTTGCATTTAGCATCGAATGTTGAGTTTGCAGGTTGTAACGAGCTGATGATTCCTCCCATTAACTTAACAAGCTCATGTGACTTCTGTCTCAGAACAGAAACTCAACATAAAGAGACAGAATTTCATTGGCCCACCTGTGTTCATTCTAAGCACTGATTTGTCATGCAGGTTAAACTTTAATCCAGTTCTTTTTAAAAAAAAAAAACTCTAACCACTGATGAGTAAAACTGTTTGATTAAGTGCTTTAGCATCTCAGTAGATTGTAATTTGATTGGCCAGACAATTAATGGCTTCACTGAACGGCACTGTGATGTATAGTGGCATTACCATGATATCTAACTGAGGCATGAACGCATGTTTTGCTGCAGGCAGAGCTTCCCAGTGATAAACATAAAGTGATTAGCCAACAAAAGCTAATTTAACTGCAGACAATTAAAGCGGAATTGAGATAATAACTATATTGTGATGATAGCTGATGCTCAATTAAACACCAAACTGCAAAAAACTAAAAACCCTAAAGTTTCAGGAAGTGCAGAATTGAAGGTGAGGGGTCTGAGGAACAGGACATCAAACCCAAATTATGATCTTGTTTCCGAAGTCTGAACAAGTCAAAGTACCAGTTTGGTGTGGAAAAAAAGGTTTCACTACCCATCATTAAAACATAATAACAGGCATTTACCAGTGTACTCCTTTAAGTTCACATATGGAGCACATATGTGTCAGACTATCATGTATACAGATCTACATTAGCTCTCTGAGCATCACATACCGCTCCAACCGCATTAAAACAGTGCGACCATATTTGATGATATTAGAGGGTTCAAAAAGGGGCGGAGGACAGTTTGTGTGGCTTGTAAATTGACAAGACAGAGAGCAGGCATGGTGGGAGTGTGTCCGCTGAGGTCAAGGCAGAGGTTACTTACATTTTTTTAACTGGTTTGTGACCTTCAGCTAAACTTGGAATCAGAGGACTTTCTAGTTGGAACCTACAGTTTGTTCTTGCAGGAAGAGTTTTGTCTATTTTCAGCTTTATAATGAATACTTTGACATTTTGAGAAAATATGCTTACTTGCCTTTTCCGTCTGGTGAATATGAAGGTATTCACATGGAGCCATTCCAGTTAGCTTGGTTTATATCGTGTATTATTTCTTTTTATACTGAGATCCGGGAACAGTTTGGCTCTGCCCAAAAACAACAAAATTTAGCTACTCACATAGTAGCATCAATGTTAAATGTCATTCTCTTTAAACAGAGTCAGACAAGCTGATTCCTCATTTCCAGCTAAGCTAAGCTAACCTCTATTCACTGTATTTAGTGTATCGGTATGGGATTAATATTAATTTTCTCATCTAACCCCTAGAAAGGAAAGGCATTTCCTAAAATATCAAATTATTCCTTTAACACCTCAGGGTTCGTAGAAAACAGGAGTTAGCTTTCTTGCTGGGGAAAGGAGGATTTCCCTTCCTTTGAATGTTTATTCACTGGAGAAAAGACAACAACCCATATTTAGTCCAAAAGTTTAGATCAAGAACAGCAAGTTACAAGAGCGGCAGGCTGCACAAGGGTGGAGTAGTTGGAATTAGAAGGCTGCCATATGTCAGCCTTGTGATCACAGAGCGACTTAGTTATACAGCAAGGGAGTGGTCCATGTATAATGGGCATGTAGTGAGAGCAGTGACGAAAGGGCTGAAGTCAAATGTGGAGGCTGGAGGAGTGTTTTCAGTCTGATGTAGGTTTGCTCTTTCCATGTTCCTGTCTTTTTACACCTGTGCCATCGCTCTGATTTCTGCTCTGCTCCTCTATTACTTTAATTCTCTGCCTGCACTCTCAGACACTTCTCTCATCTCTCGGTCTGCCTCTACTTTTGATCCTTCATCTGTTGCTTTTTTAGTTTCCTTGTCCGCGTCTTTCCCCCCTCTATGTCTAGTTCATACTGTCTGTATTTCAAGTGCACTTCTCATCTTTTTTGGGGATTGGAAAACCGAATCATCCTTTTTTTTCACACCCATTTTCCCTTCCTCTCTCTGAGCTCTCCCACTTCAAATAATTCAAGACCTACTCTACATCTTGCTTAAGTCCCACACAGACTTAGCTTGGGTCTGCAGAGACGGGAAACTATTTGAAAGGACAGTGAGTGAGGCTGCAGCGGCGGCAAGACAAGCAGTGTCCTGCCATTAAATTGGAAGGAACATTTTGGAAGCCACTTGAAAACGCTGCCACATTTGCTCTCAAATAACCACACATAGACACACACAGGCGCGCACACACACACACAGGCACACACACACACTAAAATACACACACACTGAGTGGTGGTTTGGAGACAGTGTGGGAGTGCATATGCCTCCATTTCCCAAAATAACCTCCAGATGAGGGGCAGGGAGGCAGGGCGAGGTTGTTACACGGAGATATAAATGGATGCTAATTGTACGGCTCCTTCAGATTACATTCAAATCCAGCAGACTTATGCACAAACATACACACTCTCGCTGTGTGTCTGTCTGTATATGTGTGTAAAAATGATCCTGATTGTATGAGAGACTAAAATCATTCTCTCTCACTCACACACTCTTATGGATGGTAGTTTCATGGCTCTATAATGCTAGAAAGTTAGTGCATACATAACTTACTCCTTTCCAAACACACCACATGCAGATTAAAATGGATAAAAACTGCACGGTTCTTAAAACGGCATCCGATCCAACCAGAGAGAGAACTCCCATGTATTATTTCTATAATCCCCCTAAAAATAGAGTTCAAAAGGGGCGAGTTTCAATGGTATTCTGTAGAGCTGCATCATCCTTACACCAGCGCATGGAAAGCTGACTGTGCGGACTCTGCATGTTTGTCTAAGCTTAGAAGCCCATATTAGTTCTATTTGGATACACCGAATTAGAAGAAGCTGCATTACATCGCCTCCAATCCGAGTCCCAGAATGCACAAAAACAGTTTGCTCCTCCTAATCAAGTGTCACTTACTGTCCTTGCAAAACAGACTAATTTCGTTTCTACAAAGTAATCTCACAAGAGGCTCTTGATGCGTGAGGGGGGGGAGAAGAACGATGTAGAGGAGGAGAAGAGTTAAGAGGCAGCTCTAGATATAAATGGTAGATAATTACATGGTTGACTCGCCTGCATTGATGTGAAGAAAGAGCAAGAGAGCAAAGCAGAAAGACAGTCAGTAGAGGATATATGCTGCCATACAAACCTTCTATTGCTTCATTGCAATTATTTTGTTCAAACAATGAAGGACAGAGAACGTGTTTTTCACATTAGCTGTACCTTTCTGCAATACCAGCTTTTCAGGAAACGAGAGACAGTTTTTTTCCACTAACGTAGATTTCATAATGAGTAATGCCAATCATGACTGTGAAATATTTCCAACATGTTGCAAAACACATTACAGCACTCAGTAACAAACATGTAGCTGTAACATGGGAATTTTGAAACCACAACACACGTAGAACCTTTGACAGCAAAGCGGTGTCACCAAAGAGGAACACAGCTCAGCAAAAGTCAGAAAAGATCTATTTGTAGTCCTGCCTCTCCACCTGCTGATCAAACAAGGTATGACAACAAACTGATCTGTTATATCCATCTGGCTTTTTTACCTGTCTCAAAAAAATGAAAGGAAGAAGAGGAAAAGAGAAAAAGACAAGGAAAGGAAGACAAGATTTAGCACAGAATTGATTCCTGCATCAGTTTGGTTGAAGTGAAACACATCTTACTACAAATATAAATCTATAAAAATGACTTTATAAGATAAGTATGTAGTCATGTTCAGTCACCTGCATGTGTCAGTCATCTGCATGTGTTTATACTTGCATGCCTACTCTCTCCTTCCCCACCTTGTCCTTATCAGCCTCAACTTCTGCCAAAAGCAATTTTCACATGACTGTTATGCAACATTGGTTCTGCCCTCCCTTTCTATTTCCTTTTGAGTCATCTTCGGCTCTTCCATTTTATGTTGTCTGCAGATCCCTTTGAGAATGTAAAACAGAGTCTTAAGGAAGAATGCTAATCTTTTAGTATCATCATGCAATCTAACATGAGCCACGTTCAAACAGGTATTTCTATGTACGTATGTATGACTTTGTGTCTGTGTGTATGTTTGTATGCATGTATGAACCATATGAATGTAAGTACAGCTATTCATTTTTTCTCGACTGCTCTTTTCAAGGTCAGTAGTTATGAATGACACTCTTTCTTGATCCACCACAGCTAACTCATTCTGTTGAGAAAGACCATGTGATGTGATAAAAAGTGAAATTACAACTCCTACAGCAAAAGTACTCTTTGAAAATAGTTGTACCTATAGTTGTTCCTACCTTTTTTTAATTTTCTTTAGGATTTTTTATAAAGACATAAATTAGCTAGAAGGTTTTACAGAGTAGGTTAAATATGCCAATTGAACCCGGATTAAAATACTGCCTACACACAAATACACCAGTAATAATCAAATTATGCCATACATAATTGCTTGTTTTTACATAATAAACATAAATTACATAAATAGTTACTTTTACTTATGTTATTCTAGATCTGTTGCAGTCATTCAACCCGAGTACTTTTGTTCATAAAGGACTTTTACTTTGAGTTTAATCTTACTGGGGTAATACTACTTTTACTAAAATACAGGATCTGAACTCCACCGATGACAGAAATGGAGATAGATAGGTAGATATAGCTAGAAAAGCCTTTACTTAAGTCCATATTAAATCTCGCTGCGCATCCACACGACATTACGGTAATGCGGTGAGACAAACAAAGCCCCAGCCCAGTCCTAGCTCGCAACAGTGACGTCAGCGCGCAGCAGCGGTGCAATGACGCGCGGCGATTGGGTGAGCGAGGAGCTAAACTGTGTTGTACAGTAAAAAGACAAGACACCGATTACAAAAACAACAGCTGCGGCCGCATGAGGCCAACTATAGACACACTCGCACTTTCCGGGATTACACTATAAAGACTTCGGGTAAGGAAACCTGTTTAGAATAATTCTTTTACATACTTCGTTAGCTAAAAGGCTATAACTCATCAGCAGCTTCCGCCCTCTAGGAAGTTTCTTTTGTCCTCCTCAGTCAACAACAACAAAACAAGCGACTGAGTGTGCTGACCGGGAAGCAAGTGTGTTGGCTTGTGTGTTATTACAGTATAACAACAAGTGCTACGTGTTATCAATTATACTTCTGTGTTTTCAAAACAAGTCGGTTATCTTACGGGTTATTCCTCTGTGAATACCTTTGGACTGGCTAATATCAGGGACATCCATGCGAAACAGATAGCCTGGGTGTGTTAGGGGCAGCATCAGCGATACAATGGATGATGCCATTTTATGATTCTTAAGTAATTAGCCAGTGTGTTATTTTCTAATAAAAAGCTAGAATTACAACATAGCCACTTTACTTTACTTTGCTGTTTTCTTGTAATAGAGACATAAATAGGAAAAAACACTGTTTTGGTCATTTTATTTGCTTGGTAAACATACCCTACTCTCTGTTTCCTTGTTCTTTCAAATGCAGGGCAACACTAATATTAGCCTGCTGTAGTCTAGAACAGTGGAAGTCATTAGCATCAATTTTTGCACAGAATGTGCATTTACTAATGGGCATTTCCTTGTCTTTATATGCAGTTATATTGGTGTTTTTACTGTGCCCTCTTTTACTAGTTTTTTCTTGAATCTTACTTTTTCAGATGTCACCATGGATGCACATTTCTCTATATCCAGCGACAGTGATTCAGAGCCATCAGAGGAAGTAGAGGAAGGAAAAAACAATCAATCAGCAAATGGGCAAGAGCAGAATGTTCCTCGACGCCACTGCCTCGCCCTACCTGAGCTTAGAGCAGCAGGTAGGAAACCCTACAGAATTTTGGAAAAAGGGTTATTAAAGGTCAAGTGTGTAGGATTTTGGGGGGGGGGGTAATTTAAGATATATCAGAAATAGGAAATAATATTCTTTAGTATGCTGTCATTAGTGATAATCACCAAGAATAAGGATAATTTTAGTCACCTTAGAATGAGCCTTTTTTTATTTTATTTTTTTTTTTTTTAGGGGGAATGAGTCCTCATCTACAGAGTTATGTTTCAAAGCCATGTTTTTATATAGTCCAGTAAGTACAAACCAAATACTGGCTTTTAAGAGGGCCCTTGTTTCTCTTGCAAGTTTAGCTGCCGTCAAATGTTCTCCTCACACTTGATTGCAGAGTGCGATGGACCAATATTCAGGTGCAGTCTGCAACTTAACCACCAGATGCCATTAAAAGGAGCGGAGGGTTTAGCACTGAAAGAATACTGTGCAGAAAATTAACCACAGAAGATGCTTCAGCGTAGCTATACTTGGGGTTGCTAAATCTATCTAAATTATGTTTGAGCATTCTTAACCACAACCTGCTTCAACTGAGACTCAAAGATAATCATGTTTATCAAGATAGATGATTACACACAGAAAACAGTTTGAATGAATAAACAGACTTTGTTGTATTTCAGCTCCTGTTCATTCTTTAAACCATCACTTTCTCACTCGTGATCCCAGAGTATTAAATATGCTAAAATTCATTTGAGCATTGATATGCAGCTAAAACCTAAACACATGAGAGCTTGTTGTTTATGACAGAAAGAAAGCTATACGCTATCATGTTTTCTGCGTCCATCTGGTTTTCTGCAAGAGCTGCCACGATGCAAATCCTATTCTGGCAAGAAAAAGGGAAAAAACCTTTGATATCAGTCCATCAGACCACTCATTCATCATTCTTTCCAACATTACTGTCTGTTTTTCCTCCATTTTTGTCCTGCCATTTCTTGGCTTTGACTTCCAGGCCTCGTATTTTTAGAAATAGAACCTGGTCTTTTTCACATACGTTTAGCTGTGAGGCACTGAGGAAACCTGACTGCATTGGTAGTTGAAATGTAAGCTACCAATTTTGCATTTAGAAAAGCTCTTGCTCGTTTTAGACACATTGCTCCAGCCATAGCTTGTGGTTATTATTCCTGTAATCCTAGTACATTTCCATATTGTGACCTTTTTCTTCGTCTTATGTTGCTCTAATCCTGTGAAGCACTACAGAGAGTTCTCACCTTTGTCTCTTCCATGTCAAAGCTGGTCGAATCAGGCTGAACTCAGAGTCCCACGCATCCACTGTCTCCAGAGATGAGGAGCTCCAGGCTTGGGGGCAAGACGAGGCTGGTACGCCCACTGATGGAGCTCCGTTCAGGGGACGGTCCAAGTCAGCTCCCCCTGCCTTATGGGCAGCCAAGAAATATGGCCAGCAGCTTCGAAGGATGAGCGACGAGTTTGACAGCCTGCTCGACAGAGGGGTGAGAAATAGGGGTCAGAGGATAGAAGATAGCTCTGAAAGAGATTTAAAAGGGCAAAGGAAAGGATTGTGTAGATAAAAAGTATTTGACATGGTTAAGGAAAAGGGGAGAATGAATGTTTAAAGTTACTTAAAAGTTGGGTCATTGTTTTTTTTTAAGGGTGAAAGAATCAGATTGTGAATAAAGTCAATAAGGGGATTAGGAAAAAAATGAGCTTTTTCCTGGTCCAACTGATTCATTTTAACTTTGCACTTTGTCTCTGTTTCATACAGGCAATGAGGAAAACGAAGAGTGCTGGAACAGCCAAACAGATGCACCACTCTAAAAGCTGGTGGAGCTACCTCTTTAGTCACCAGGAGACGGAGGGAGAGAACAACCATCATGATAACCACACAAACCGCACTGAGTAGGCACTGAGAGAGAAAAGAAGGATGCTACTGCATAAAAGGAGCGAAGGAACGGAGGAATAGATTGGGGTTGAGAAGAAAGCAATGTGGAAGCCAAGAGAACAAGTGTGATGAAGAACAACGCAACCTGCTTTAAAAAAGGGACAGAAGAAAGGTTGGTTTGATCAAGAGAGATCCAAACACAAAGGCTTGCCTAAGTGTCTTTGCTATGATAAATACATTTAAATATTTTTTCGTATATGTGTTGGTCGTGAAGTGAACAGTGTTCTTTGGCAGCCCACTGTGAAAGGGTAAAAGTCAGTCAGGCATGAGAATTGACTGTTAGCTATGTGAACCCCATCGAAAGGAACAAATGGTGGACCAAGAGAGGGGAGATGATGTGTTCAAAACACACAAAAAAAAAGACTTGTATCTAAGAATTTGATAGGTGACCACTCAGTTAAAAGATGCTGAACATTTAGGTTGTCTCTCCCATCAACACTATGCAACATACTGTAGATGGAAAGATAAATACACTGAAATTAAAACACCCAAGGCCACCTTAAACATTGTTAGAATTTTCTTTCCCGTTTTCTTGAGGAAATCACAAACATCACTGTGTTACTAATCTTTGTTTTAGCTCCAAATGTTTGTGCTTGACAAACACAAGCTGATGGAGATCACTGTAACTGTGTGCCAAAATAATCTGCAGGCAACAGAGGAAAGGGTGTAAAAGGGAAGATTTTCTTTTTTAAGTATTCAAATCAGGCCTTTGTCCAGCTTCTTGTTCTGCTACCTGCAAGCCAGTACCACAACATAAACAACCGTACCAGACTATCATTAAGGCTTTATATCTCAAATTTATCAAAAAAAAAAAGAACAATCTTGTACAAGGACAATCTCTGATGATGCAGAAATAATATCTTTTGTAAAACTTCAGGGGTAGATTATATCTGAAGAAAATTACATTAAACGTACATATAAAAGCACAAACTAATATGATTATATCTTTTTAAAAACCTTGTATGAACAACAAAAAAAAAAACAGACTTTGGAATTTTTATGTGTAAATATTTTGTTAATATATAATCAAATGGTGGGGGTGGAGGTTACAGGCTATGTGGTTTAGTGAGAATTTTATTTTACAAGTTCGTATTTTACAAGGTTACCATGCTATTTAATAAGTCTGGCCAACCTAGCAATAGGCAGTGTACAATCCATGGCTATTGTGATAAATGTTATGTGCTTATTTAAAGATGTGGGTGGGGATGAATTTACTGCTGTACATGGAGCCAAGACGCTAGCCTTTGGCCCCCCATTTATGCAGCACCCAGTGCGTAAATAAGATGGATTTAGACATTTTGGTCAAATGTAAACACAGATGTGGGAGTATGGGCTTGTTTTTTTTTTTTTCAAACTACTTGCAGAGTTTGTTTAGTAAAACCAGTTCCCAGCATTGTCAGATTTGGGTTGTTCACTTTAATCTGCATTTGGATGTGAAAAAATTGGGATCTTAATCTATCAAGCCTTAGGTCTAGGAGTGCTGATCTGATGCTAGAGTTGTTATTTATGTCTTACATTTAGGCTTTTATGGATAACTTGGCACATTAAACAGACAATAAGACCTTTATGGACATTATTTTTCTTCATGTACACGATTAGAAACTAGGATCAGCACCTCTACACAGCTTGATAAATATGATTTGGCTATTTGTGACTTGTTAATCAATATGTGATTATTGAAATTGGTTATAGGTTTGTTCTACTTGTGTCTTATCCTCTTCCTCTTGGCTTGTGAGGTTGAGTTGTGAAGTGCTCGGGTGTGCAGGCTAAGGGGCCACATTTGTATTGTCTTGACACAAAAGCTTTTGCTTCACCTTTTTCATAGCTTTTTGTAAACCTGTTTTTAAGACAGTTTTCAATCAGAACTTGAGACAATCTGAATGGCATCACGTCATGAGATTCTTCTAAGTCTGTCTTGTTTGGTAACATATGCATCACCTTGACTGTGTAAGATGAACTGAGTGAATCTTTTTGCTGACCTTTTAAACTATGTCAGTGTCTGGTATAAAGCTCCCAACACAGTTAATACAGCTTTACCACGCTGTTAGATTTAAAGAAACAGCTCACCAAAAAATGACAATTTTGCATCAATTTAATATCTGCATCCTCCCATGCTGATGGAATGAGGAGTGACATTTCTTATTCCATGCAATATTTCCATGGCTTTACAGCAAAACAGCATTGCAGCTCTCTCACAACAACTGAAGAAGTTAGGGACTTGTTTAAAAATGTGATAAACAACAACAACAAAAAAAAAACAATGCTCCACACAGCTTGTCCCGGCCCAATCCAGCTCTCCAGGCATCCTTGAAATCATATTGTCTAAATTGATTTTAAAAGTAGGCAATTTATACCCTTTTTAAGCAGAATTTTCACTTAGCAGCTAAGCTAAAAGCGTTAGCATGCACCTCTTCTAAAGTGGTGCATGAGCTCCAACTTGCAAACATGCCTGTAAGAGGAAATAGAGAGAAATTGCAGTAAGTGCCTCTGTCAGATCTAATGTTACATTTACGGTCAGTGATCTGTTACCTTACCATTGTAGCCTGTTTCAGTAGTGCAGATTTATAAAAAGATGGTTTGAGTGTGTTCTCCCCCTAGATGCTTGTATATGTTACAGCTCATGTATACACTTCAGTCAGGGTGTGCTAAAGCTTTTTTTCGCTTTGTGACATCTATAGTGAAAATTAGAGCCTTAAAAAGGGTACAAACATTTCCTTTAACAAAGTTGGGATGTCTGGGCTTCCAGAAACTGGTATTATTTTCAAGGACGAACTGAATGGAGCCTTTATTCTTCTTTTTATAACCTGACTGTCCATCAGAATGGCACTGAGTAGATATGAACTGAATTTTAATTCAAGGGTTAACTGTTCCTTTAAACTACCTACTTAAAAAAGAAGCAATTCCACCTGTTATGATATCAAAACAGGGAGCAGGGGAATTAGGAGTGAGTTTAGTTTGTTTTACATTTGGACAAGTCACTCCTAGAAGACCCCTATTTGTACTTTGACACAAGTAGCATGGTTGAATCAGCTGGCAGATAACATGTACACGGTGTTGAGAGCTTGGGGCCATATATGAATGCTTTACTGTCTCCTGAAAACAAAGTTCAGCTGGAATTTAAGAGTATAATATTATTCTGAGCTGCCTTGAACCTGCTGTAACCTGTGATGTAACAACCCATAGCCAGCCTTGTCTGTTTACCCAATTACAGCCTTAAACTTTACAGCTTGCTGTCACATACTGCGCTCAAGAAAAAAAAAAGCACAAAATGCGTGGGTGTGTTTGCTGTCACAACTGAGAGAAAGACACTATAATGGCTAATGTAGATTTTGGCAGATGGAGCTATTAAAAAAAAAAAAAACACATTTGAAAATTTTGAAAAAAGGTCATGGCTTTGGTTTTTTTTAACATTTGTGGCAGTGAACACACCCCAGAAGAAAAAATACCTGCCTGGGCACCTGGAGTTTTGCAACCATCCTTGATATTACTTGAATCTGGAGATGTGTGTGGAGAAAACAGAATTCTAATATTCCCTTCTTTTATTAATATTACCCTCTGTTCTTTTGGTGAATTCACTTTTAATTTTTTATTGACTTTTGTAAATGTATTTTCTCTACAGCTGTGAAACTTCTGGTAAATGCTGTCCTGAATAAATAATTTTAAGAGTGGTTTTTAAGTGAGTGTTTTAATTTATAGGCAATTCAAATGGGAAAGGTAGAACACTAAAGCCAGAATATTACTTTGAAAGAAACCGATTAAAGAACACTGTGAGGCAACAAAGTGTATGGAAGCAGTCCTAAATTATGGCACATTTACTGATTTGTAAACAACAGGACATGATGTTTATCTGTAGGCAACACACCTATAGCTACCACCTGGCTGTAAGTGTTTCATGGGATATTGGTTACAATAAACAATGCCTGCAATCACAGAAATCTCAATACAGACATTTACTGAAGTCCAAAATATGAATAGCCCAGTGCAATTTGCTGCCAACCCAAAAAAACATCATTTAGCTAAGTATGTCTGATTTCCACTTTCGCACCTTTTCCAGTGGTGGTTTTCCACCACTGCGTCAAGTCCAGTCGGAACCGAACGACAGCAGCATGCATCAAATAAGCATCATGTAAGAAACAGTTTCTTCCACCAGTGATCTGTCAGGCCACTTTTGATGGATCCCAGCAGTACTTTTGCCCACAGTCCAAAGCTGACAGTCTGTCCATGTCTGTGTCACTCAGTGTGAAGTCAAAAATTCTGGC
>JAQNCA010000020.1:129563-150732 GCA_029783725.1 Acanthurus tractus | reverse complement strand
AGTCCAAAGAACAACATCAACGATCATTTTAGCTGAAAAAAACTTGGTTCCATCGGTCATGTGGATTCATATCAACAGACTGTAGTTGTTTTGCATCACAAACACTTGCACACACCTCCACCCGCACTCATCCCTTCTTCTCTCCCACCTCCAGCCTTCAACGTGACCATCCGCAGTGACCGCCGTGGAACATGCAAAGGCACCCACCTGGTCTATGCCTGCGTGGGCTACTGTGAGTCCAGCGCCTTCCCATCCAGATACTCTGTGCTTGTGGCCTCCAACTTCACCCACAACATCACCTCGGCGTCACGGTGCTGCACCATCAGCAAGGATGCTAAGGTGAGGGGAGGGAGGTGCAGTGGAAAATAAAAAAGATTCTTTACTACAGTTTCTGGTTTTTATTTATCTAGAAGTTGTCCACTGGCCTGTCTTCCCTCAGGTCAAAGTTCGCCTGGACTGCCCTCGAGGTCGTCACCACGACGAAATAGAGATCCTGACGGCGAAGGCGTGTCGCTGCGACATGTGCCGCAAGTCCCGCTACTGAAACATCCAAACAGGCTGCTGCACGGCAAACGTACAACAGGATAAGATTCAAACTCCAGCTTAGTTGGTTTAACAGCACAAACTTGGAAATTATTGAAATACAAGAGTTTCAGTGATGCACCAGTAACTATCCCTTAAATGTCTGTCACTTTGTTTTGAATATTGAAAAAAATCCACTCAGAACCAAAAAAGAATCAGCTTTCCACTGAGTTATAGTCAAAACTGGATTTCTTAAGCCTGGTATAACAGAGCAAACGTAAAAATGAGTCCGGTACCCTTCAGCTCAATTTCAGTTTATTAGGACTATCATGAACAGATACTTATCTAAATGCTTAGTCATATTTGATCAACAGCTTATATAGGCCAGGTTGGGAGGAAATCTGTCTGAATTGAAGGTACACCAGATTTGTCCGGTTTCCAGGTTGGGTTACTTTGATTTCTTCTCTCAAAGAATGAATGCAAAGTTGACAGGAAATGATCAAGAAATGGAAAGATCTGCAAAGACGTAATCAAATCATGTTACTCTGAAATTTTTGACTAGAAAATAAAGGAAGCAGCAAAGTTACCCAGATTCCAAAAAATCCAAATGGGAAATTCACCCCCTTTTTATGTCCATATGTCCATTTAAATATGAGGTGGTCTTGTGTGAGTGTGTGTGTTTCTGTATAATGTGAGAAAAGGAGGTTTTTTTCAACAAAACTTGATTGACACACAAAGGCTGTTCAAACCATTCTGTCACTCAGACTTCAAACCAACTGAACTCTTTTTCTTTTCTTTTTTTGTGCTTTGCAGACACTTGACTTTCTTAGCAGCTTGAATTGTAAAATAGTCACACACAACCTTTATACTTAGTGGCTCAGTAGAAAGTGCAAAAACAAGGAGGTTCAGAACTGTAATCGATCAATCCCACCACCCGAAACACCCAAAAACACTGACTTCACCTTCCACATTTTGATGTATGTGAAAAATAAACAAGAACATTATATAACTTTTAAGACAGCTACACCATCTCTACATTGACTTTAATCGAACAAACAAGTCTGTCTGTTATTAGTCTTTTGTATTAATATCAAGGTCATATGAACAAGTAGTTTCATTCTTTGCAATAACCACTAAACAGACGAGAGACCAAAGAATGTACAAAATTTATTTATATTTATGAATTTGAGCTAAAGGACATTTTGTAAATATTATCTATTGATGAAACCAAAGAATGTTGATGTCAATGAAAAGAGAAAGAATGCACTGTATAGTTTGTGATCGAATTGTATTTCAATAAATTTCTATTCTGCAACTGTACTGTCATTTATGTGGACATTGGAGTTTTCTTCTGACTTCACAAACAAACTTGGTTCCATCATTTAAGATGCATGTAACACTGAAGTACCCCAGCTAGAACTAGTACACACCTGTCTTCAATCCTTTTTACAACCTTAACCTGAAAACAAGTCTTATGCCTTAAATGTATTGATACTGAAATTGATATTGAGAATTGGTGAAACAATCAACGACCCAAAAGCAAAACACCAACTCAGGGATTAACCAACAAAGGTGATTTTTATTAAAAATTCTCATACAAAAACAAGAATCATGGTAGCAAGCGCTAAATCAAGAAATCAGAAAAACTAAAAAAAAAAAAAACACACCTGGAAGGTTGAGGTGAGCAAGCAGACTGGGACACAGAACCAGAGAGTGAATGTAAAATCAGGAAATATGGACAGAGCCAACAGGCAACAACAACAGACAAACTGTCCAAGACAAAGAGGACATGCAGAGACTATATACACACTGGGAGCAATGAGACACAGGTGGGGCAATTAACACAGGTGAGACACATCAGGGCAGGTAATCACAAGAGAACATTGTGAACATCTGTGAACATTGTGTACAAATTTAACAGTTTTATGTAGGAATATGCAACAGAGGAGCACAACATAAACTTATACAAGGATACTCTTGCAATTATATATTATTGATAACTATCCTCAAACAAAAATGCACTTCTTTGAATGAATCCAGGACATCAGATCAGTTGCCTGCATTGTTTGGTTTTAATCCAGCCTCGGTACACAGATGCAGCACAACAGCTCAAACACAGAATATTTGTAATTTTAAATTCTCTGAGTTCAGAACATAATCATAAGTACAGTTAATGTATTTCTTTTCTTTTAAGCATGCATGCGACAAGGTCGTATAGCTGTGTTACACAATGTACTCTGATTCTGAAATACAACCCTTGCTCTGTTATTTACTTCCTTCTTTTACAATGATACTATATGTAATTATACACTCAAGGACTTCAGCCTACAGGAAGATCGTCCTTTTGAATACTTCATGTCAAGTCTCCTTCCTTAAGGGCTTTTACGGTTATTTAATAGGAACCTCTTGGATTTTTTACAAGCTGTGTTACAACACTCCCTCAGAAATGCTTACACTTACTCCAATGTCTTGATTTTGTCATTTTATTTAGAGTCAATCATATCAAATGTTGCTCATAACATTGTTTGCTGCCAGCGGTGTCCTGCCCATCAGAAGGTCTCACACTCGGTGTCCTGTGTGGAGCAGACGGCACAGTGGCACTGCAGAGCCATGGGATAGTGGTAGAGAGGGGAGACGTCGGGCTGGCAGCCGGGCAGGCGGGTGGTCATGTGTCGGGTCCTGCTGTAGGTGCACACACGGTGGTGGCGGTGGATGTAGGGGGGGTCCAGCACAGGTTTCTGCAGGGGTTCACACACAAGTAAAGACACAGGTTACTTTGCTTTAACCTTTAAGTTAGTCTAAGGGTTTTATTGAGAACATGTCAATAAAAAAATGATCAGCCTTATTATAAAAATTGTTAAACTATCTAACCATTGATGAAAAATAGATTAGTAAAAGAAACACTTTTACTTTCAAGACTTCATTTTTCATTTCATTTCCCATTTTAGACCTTGGAATTGGTGGTTTTGACAAAAATGGATTAACTCGAGGTTTCAAGCTCTTCCCTGAGCTTTCAACCACATCTCACTGTCTCTGGATGGAAATCTGTGGATTCAGTTTCTATTAGTGAAAGTCAACACCTTGAATTAAGATTTTCACTCATATGAGCGACCTCCAGCCACTGAGGAGAACAGATGCAAGTCCTGGATGAAGCTTAGTGGATCTTTAAGTTAAGATTAATTTAATCAATCAAGTGGATTTTTGACTCTCTCACGGATCCTCCAGCAGTGTGACTGAGTCAGCTCTGTTGTTGCTGATTCAGAGCTCGTTTGCCTCGAAACGTTTTGAATCAGACTGAGTTCCCAACCCCATGAATTTGGTTTTTCAATTACTTCAACATCCCTGCAAACTAGAGTGAGTTCAGTAAAAGTTCAGTTACCCTCCCTGCATGGA
Source organism: Acanthurus tractus (assembly GCA_029783725.1). Classification (NCBI taxonomy): domain Eukaryota; kingdom Metazoa; phylum Chordata; class Actinopteri; order Acanthuriformes; family Acanthuridae; genus Acanthurus; species Acanthurus tractus. The sequence goes on along the minus strand of JAQNCA010000020.1, from coordinate 146,817 downwards.
GAGACGTGAGCTTTTTTTTATTATTTATTGCAATGGCATATGGGTAAGAGCTGAAAAAGTGCTGTGAGCTTCCTTGTGGTTTTGGTTGAATCTTGGGTCATTAATCATTTATTTGATGTTTCATAATTCCAATATAACAGACGCTTTCAGAGCAAAGACGGTGACTCCTGTATTGGCTAAATGCGGCTAACTGAAGCTTGTTTTTGTGTACAAATGTTACCTCCCAGGTGTGACAGCGCCCCCAGCAGGCCTCTGTAGTGATGCGCAGTCCCTGGCAGCCAGGCTTTTGGGCCACAAAGGTGAACTCTCGCACTGCACAGCCACGGAAACCATTAAGTGTGGTTGTCACAGCAAAGGACACCACAGTGATCTCAGCAACAAGGAGGAGGAGGAGAGAGAGGGAGAGAGGATGGAGATGCATGCTGGGAATGATGGGCAAACAAATCAAAAAGTGGATTACTCAAGTGTTTATATTCATTGTAGCTCCCTAAGTGGCCTGCATGGGTGTAAAACAATTCAGTTTCACATCTTTTTTTCATGATTCTATGATCAGTGAAAAAGCGATATTTTATTGACTTCAAAAAACTTCAGTAATGCTTTGCCTCGTCCTTTCCCTGTCATCTGTCATGACATTTGAAAATGCTGTCTGAAAATAACTCTGGAATATCTGATTGAATACACTAAATTATTCAGGTTTGCCTCTTGCAGAGAACAGATGAATAATACTTCAGGTTTTATACCCAGCATTTAGCATTTTAACTTATCCACAAAAGCTGAAAAAAGGCTTTCAGAGCAGTATACTGTGCAATCAGCATGACTCGCAACTCCCTCTAGTGGTGGATAAGGCTAATGCAGCCAGTAGTGCCTGTGACCTTTGTACTGTTAAAAACAAGCATTTGTCTGTGGGGAAATTAAACTCTCAAAAAATAAACAAAACATTTTCAAGTTCGAAATCTGACAGTAAAGTTGATTAGTTTAACTTAAAAATGGCTGGTTTTTGTTTCTCGCTTAAATCAGAATCAAGAGTAATATTTTCTTTAATGCCATAGGAGACATCTGCTTAACTACTCTGCACATGTTCAAGCAAGCCAATTGAACTGCACTAAAACAACCGGATTCATCTCAGACAGACTGCAGGATGCTTCACTTGTTTTAGGAATATAATGCTGAAATAAAAATACTTTTTGCATGAACAGCATGATGTGGAATACTATTCTAAGCACTGAGATCACTGACACCACACTGTTTTCAGTGTTAGCACGGTGGCTCCACTTTCTGTAGGCAATGAAACTTCACGACATGTGGTGTAAAATAACCTGCTAAGATAATCATGTGAAGTTTTTGTTCATGAAGAAGTTGGTAGTCTCTAAAAAGAAAAATTAAGTCATAAAATTTTAAATTCTAGCTGTCCTACATTCTGAGTTTCAAAAAAGACTTCTCACCTTTTCAGCTGACGATCTTGTAGAGATGTGAACTGCTGGACTCTGGTGTCTCTCTGTCCGGACAGCAACCAGTGAATGGAACCAATCTGTCCTTGTTGTTGTTTTTAGAAGCCCATTAGGGCGGACGGACACTCTGACATCATAGCAATTACAATGAAATACCATTAGAGACCCCAAGCCAGAAATAATGGAGACTCCCTGGAAAATACTGTTGCTTGTCTATGTTTTCTTAACCTCAGTCTGTATCTCTGTGTGTGTGCTTATGGTACTTTATCCAACTTTGGTCTGCTCTCTGTGATGTGAGGACTGTCAGAGCTCAAGTTGACCGAGGGTTAAAAATATGAATACAAAGACAGGACTTTTTTAACTTTAAGGCAGAAAGTTAAAGTCTACAATGAATTTTCTTCTTTCAGTTATTCCATCATAATACCATGGGATATGAAATATGTAACATATCTATATTTGCTACACATTTATATTTATATATATTTGTTACACATTTCACACATATATATATAGATATGTAGATATATCTTTATATATATACATACATAAGGTCTATATATATATTTGTTATATATTTAGTAGAGATGTGTACTTGCATTATCCTAAATGTCTACAATAATGATCTGACAAAGGGAAATCTGTTATTTTATTCAAGGTAAAGAGTTTTTCATTTTGAGGTCTTTTGCCAACTTCGGGGGTGACACTGATCAGAGAATGAGGAGAGAAGTTGGCAAACTGACTTAACATGAACTGGATTAAACGTTAATACATTATTTTGTCAGTGAATAGACCTGCCTGAGTCAGTGAGATCCATTTTCATCTACCATGGAGGCTGTTTAACAACCAAATAAATAAATCCCATGATTCTACTTCATGATGTAATCAAAGTATGTTGTAGGTTTTCATTGTTTTGACAGAGACCTCTAGTGGCTGAAACAACAGATTGTGCATGGATTGGACAATTTAAGCAAGTTTAAAGAGTCTCCTGAGACATTGTGGATATCATTAGAAATCTGTGGACGCCTTATGATTGCAAAAATGTTACCTGAAGACAGCAAAACAAGAGCAGCATGTTCTTTATGTCCAATAACATGGATTTACCTTATAAAGTTAGTGTGGCTAATGTTTTAGTAAACAGTTGATTATTTTGGCTAACATTACACATTCAGCAGCAACATTAGCATTACATTTTTGCTCTGTTTTGCCACCTAATATCTGTAAATCTGATATTTAAATGCCTTTCAGAGCTGAACTTTTGCCTCCAAATGTTCCACTGGCTAGGTGCTCGCTTTGTTTGTGTTTGGCGGTGCAGTGGGTTAAAAGGAGCTTTTAGATTGAATTTATGTAACAAAACTGTTAAACAATGAGTTAATACTACTGAATTTTGACATGTGAATATTATAGAACCAAAAGACATGAAACAAAAAAAATCACAGACTCCCAGAGTGTTTTCTCAAAGTGAAGTTTCATTTTTAGCACATAGTTTTTTTTTCTCCATTCTACAACCCCCTGTAATGTTACGTACAGTAGTAAGCCTCTCTACATTCAAACCCCCCCCACCGCTGTGTTGGTCCCCAAAATATACATCTTCTTCTTCTTCTTCTTCTTCTTCTGCATCATTGTAATCATCTTCTCTAAGGTTTTTCTTCAACACAACAAACACAGACCATTGGGCAGACAGTGCAAATCTAGAAATTCAGTGAAATTGCTACGTAATGCGGTTGTAGGTTTCGGTAACATTATATTATCATTCTGTTACTGTTGCTCTGACTTATTGCCATTCTATTGTGTCTAACTCTAAGTCTTTTCCCCTTTCCTCTGTCTTTCTCCTCCTCTTTTTTTTTTTAAATCTTTACTGGCTGCTTTCATCCCGTCCATTCACACCACCTCTCAGATTTAAAGCATTTCTGTTTGACCACATAAAATGGCCACAGAGAGGGAATGTGACATAGAATGAAACCAGCTGTGATGGCTGTCAATGAGGCGATACCAGAGCCCTCTGCAAACACTCTCTTCTCTCGCTTCCTGTTTTTGGAGCATTTCTAGAAAGTACAATTCATCTAGAAAGATTAAGATTTCTAATTATCAATATAATTGACAGACAGTGGGAGCCGGGGTCTCATTTTCCCCGAGTCAGCTGAGTGACTGACAATAACAATCAAGAGGGTTCATAAGTTCGCCAAAATAAAATCATAAAATAAGCTGAGTTTTATGACAGCCAGTTCAAGTTTTGTGTCTTTTCAGTTTTATTTTTTTTGAGTGTTTTATGCCTGAATCAAAAAGTCTGAAATCAAATGGAAGCAGTTGGGGGTTTTTATTGTTGTCTGCCCAGAGTTCCAGCTGGATGGTGTTTGCAGGTGCAGGTTTGGAGGTCTTTACTTGCATAAAGCTGCTATTTCACCTAATCAATCAGTATATTTTCTGCACAGCTGATGCAGTTTTCAAGCTCAAGTTCCTTTTGTTCGCAACAACAAAAAAAATTTGTCTCAAAGTTAAAAATATACAGACTTGTGGTACATGGATAAGAAGGGTATGTGTTAGTGGTTCCCAACCTGAGGGCTGGGGCCCCTTAAGGGACCCTTAGATAGATCAAAAGGGTGACAGTGTAAATAAAAGCAAGAAAAACCGAATACAACCTTTTCCTTTCACATAAATATATTTGACCTCAATCATGTTGTTCATGTGTTTTTGCTGATTTGTATTTTTTCTTCTGAAAACCCAACAATCAAATTATTTGAGTTGGAAAAAACACTCTAAGGTAGTTTTACCAGCTCCCAATTTATGTCTAAAGAAAGCTAAAGAATCACAAGCAGAGATTAATTGAATCAGGGGTCACAAGACAAAAGGTTGGGAACAACTAGCACATGTGTAACTATCCTTCCTCAGGTACCAACTTTTACCTTTTTCTGGAGCTTTCAAACATTTCGCAGATAGAGATTTTGTTCTGCAGATGGCTGAGGCGCCACAATGTGACAATACATCACATGATGACTGGCCGTCTCTAGGATGACAAATCGATTCCACAACAACCATTACACTGGATTGCAAGATGCAGAAAAACTAGCAAGGTTTTTTTTTTTTATCTCAACCAAGAACTTTTTATGTCAGCTCCTTTCATGCATATTTGACCATGTCGAGTTTTTTCTTTGCAGCAACAACCTCTTTTGCACAAGAAGCAGTTGACCTTTATTATGGATGTGACCTCAGTCCAAAATGAGAGCAAGTTAATCAAACCTGAACAAAATGTAACATATGCTTATTCCAAAAAATTAGAAATTTGGGGGCAGAAATGCACCACTGCAGCCGAGTAAGAATTGAATAGCAAATCTGAAAGCTGCAGGTCTGATGGATTTCAAAACCTTGTTGACTCAGGCATGATTTGAAGTTTGAAAAAATGCTGTTCTGAAGGCTCTTTAAAGGTTTGGTTACGAAGCAGTCGACAGGTAGCTCTGCGTCTCAAGCGTCAAAAAAAACAATCAGTCGATTTGTTTTGAGATACATTCGGATTCAAACTGTCTCTAAGGAAGGAGAGAAGGAGAGAGAGAGAAAAAGAAACAAAGAGAGAACCGTTTTCTCTCGTTCTCGATCACTCTGTCTACGCACATCTCCTGCTCACCAATTCACTCGCTGGATGCACATCAACACACACACACACGCACACGCACACATACACAACCTGACCATCGTCTTCAAATAAGGTTACATTTCCTGATCAAATAGAAAATAAATAGCATCAGTATCAGTTTTCCACAAAATGAACAAGATCATACAAAAACCAAGAAAAAACAACATAATTACAAATCAAAGTCATTATTCATCAAATAAATTTACACAGAAAAGTACCTTTAAGACAGTGTGAATATCAAGGACGCAACAGGAGTAAAAACAAGAGTGGGGGGTTAACATCTGAGTGTGCAACCCATTTGTTGTTTAACCCCCAAAAACACACAGATTATCCTGAAAGAATGAAAATATTGCTAAAATATTTTTTTCTGTTTTTTTCCCTCTCTTAATCCCATCACTCTATCATAATGATCAGACAAGAATAAACAGATTTTTGTTGGTTCACACTGAAAAAAGTTTTCATCATCATCATGGTCGCCTTCTAGCAGTGTCAGGTCTGCTTAGCCTTAAGGAACAGACACTCTCTGGGTTCAGAAATCCAACTGGATCACTGTGTTTTTCTTTTGGTCTGAAACACTTGTGGTGCTCTTTATTTGTCTGCCAGTAACCTCTGTGTCGGGTGGGGTTTACAAGACTGCTTGGAATCTATTTTTGGTTTGATGCTCGGGGTCCTACACTTAAACTCTGTAAAGAGTCATCTAGAAAAAAAATGAGTAAATTTAAATAACTCTTAACTAAGAAAACCATTATGTGCCGCAACAACAAAATTAAAGGTACCCTGTAGAGTTTTTCACCACTAGTGGCGCTATGGAGCAATGTTTTGATAAACAGGGTTCCCATTATATTTCTGCCTCACAAGCTTGCATGTGTGTGCAAATTAGCACGCAGCAAATATGGATTAGATCATACCACCAGTTGCATGCTATTCTGTTAATGAACAGCTGGGGGTAATAATGTGCAAACAAAAATCATAGCAATATGCCAACAAAACAGGGAAGAAAAAGACTAGCTAGCTAGTAAACATGGATGTAAACAATGTGTAAACAATGAGTTGAAAATTGTTTAAAATTGCTTTTACAAATAATTTATGAGGAAGGAAATGCATCCGACACATTCATAAAGCCTCAAAGATACACAGAATGCATTTTGGTGAGTAACACTGAATGTAAACATAACGTTGTTGTTACACAGGGCACCTTTAAACTTAAAAAATAAAAAATAAAACCCAATAGTAAGGATGGAATGTTTTGGGATTTTTGTGTGATTTTCAATTAAACTACGCACACCGCACCACAAACACCCAAATTTCAAAATAAAAGAAAAACAGCCACCGTCAATCCAGTTCATTCTTCCCCTCTTTAAGGTCTGTTAAAGGGGAATGCCGCTGAATTTCAGCACTCACATTATGGCCTCATACAGTTAACATGTGATGTGAATCCAGAATTCGAGCTGGCTTTCCCCCTTATGGTATCTGCTACACTAGTGTTTCTCCCATAATACACTACAGAAATATCCAGAGACATATGTATATATATAAAAACATTATCATCATCATCATCAGTAGTACTTAGAGTAGAGTAGAGTAGTAGTAGTAGAGTAACAAGTAAGAAGAAGGAACAGTATTGTACTTTATATCATTATCATCTTGGTTATTTAACCTTTAGGAACTTTAGGCTCTTCCTTTGGTGGAACCCGACAGATTGGGAGAGGAGTTAGCGCCAGAACTAGCTGTATATGTATGTGTGTGTGAGAGTGTGTGTAAGAGATAGACTGTATGAGTGTGAGTGTGTGTCAAAAAAAAAAACAAAAAACACTAGGTGCATAAATCGATTGTTGGTGTTTGAGGTTTGTTTGACCTGCATACACTATTTCTCTGTAGCTCTGACTTGTCATATTTACAGTAAATATGCACCTGCATATGTGTGTTTATGTGTGTGTGTGTGTGTGTATATTTGTGTGTCTGGTCTGTGTGTTAATAGTTTTGGGACAATTGTGTGAAATTGCTTCTTTTGTTTGTAAATGCATTGTGCTATCTACGCATGAAATAAGCATCTCTGACCAAAAGATAAATTCGAGGCCACAGTACAGACTCTGACTCGGTTGGTTAAATATCAAGACAAATTAGACACATGTTAAATTTGGATAATGTTGCACCAAAAGGGACATTTTATCCCTTATTTTCGAGGATGATTTGAAGCAGGACAAATACCAATTTTACGTACTGACCTGCAGTTTAATAAACCAGCTGTTTATTTTTTTAAAATGACAGCACTTTTGAACAATACTCATCTTCTGATTTGCAACATGTTGTGTGTACAGCAAAAAGTGAACCAGTTTCACACAACTCTGTCAGAAAAAAGGTACAGTGTTTACCTCGGATCATTGAGATTGTGTGCCTTTTTCACAAAAAGCCACCCCCTCTATGATACAAGATAAAAAGTACTGGGTTTGTTTTGTACCTTTACTGTCTGACCTCTCCCAACATTCTCACCAGTAGCCTCCTGTCTTCTCCCTGTCCCCCAACCCCTGTGTTATCCAATATCTGTGGAGTAGCACCTAGGTGGCGCTCTCTCCAGCTCCAGAGGAGGAAGAAGAGGCCCCACTGGGCTTAGGCTCGGGCTGGTCGGAGTGAGCCGTCTGCGGGGACGAGGGGGTGGGCGGGTCCCCTCTCTCGCCTCGCTCCTGGAGGTTGCGCTGGTTCCTGGCGGCCTCTGTGAGCATCTGCATCCGGCGCTCCTGGTGCTCCTCGAGGCCTCGCCAGAGCTCTGCACGCTCCCTCTCTCGCTTCATCTCCCTGAAGGAAAGAAGAGTAAACCATGTTACACTGCTCATAAATGAGATGGAGACTATTGTAAAGGAGTAGGAGGTTGTGATTTATGTTGAGGAAGGACCTCAGCGTCAAAAATACTGAAATCCCTGGAGATTTATTGAGGTGCGTTCAAGTTACCATCATCCTAGAATGTCTTTACATAGTCTAAATATAATGGAAGGAAATGGGAAAAAGGAAGGAAACTATGGAAAAATACAACATATGTTAAAAATTATGAGCACACTGATGATGACTTTCTGGGAACCTTCAAGCAGCTCACATCTATATATACATTTATGTTATGTCCCAAATAAAACAATAGAGAGCAGTCTTTACCTTGGCTGAATGACATCCTATAGCATTAATGAAGACAAGAAATGCAGCCTTGAAAAAAATCTATATAAAAATCATGTTTGACTGATGAGTAATATATAAGGGTCCTTGGCAACAAAGTTACAATGCAGCTTAGGAAGGCCTGTACTTCTTTTGTTATTTTTAAAACATGAGAACAGACTCTGGAGAGCAAATTTACCATTTTTATTTACCGGTACAGAATTTCCAAACTGCAGAGCCAAGGAATTTACATGGGATGCTTCGAAATAAGAGCCTTCAGCCTGCAAATAATTTTACCAGCTATTTTACTGAATCATTGGTAGAACTGGAAATTAAATCGCGAGAATACAAGTTTTCTGTGACTTTAAATCATGATACAGCTGCATCAATTTTTTAAGCAAATAGATGAGCTTATGGTACATAAAAATCTGTCCTTATCAAATACAATTTAACAACTTCTCTTACTTGCTCCAGAAACAGTTTGCAGGGAGGAGTGTATTTATATTTCCCAGTGTTCTGAGGACTGTAGTTGTAACTCTCATATACAAAACACAGCACTCTCTGCTGTAGTTGGAGTTAGACTGAACCAATATACTGAAACTGCCTGTGGCAATCTCTTGAAGCAATCAAGGCTACTTTAGATGAGGAAGAGGTAATGTGAACAATGTCTCTTGAACTACGTAAGGCTTTTGACAGTCACCCATTGTTAAAGTCTTACTTCATGTTATCTACGATCTCTATAACAACGCATAATTGGATAAAATCATATCTCAGCTAACACCCAGTTTGTTTGGGTAAATAAACTAGCACTGTCATCAACAAGGGTCTGTACTGAGGGAGTCCAAGTTCAAAAAATGACCTAAGCGATACGCACTTACAATGTGAATTACAATGTGATGGATAATGGAACAAATACTGTCTAAAAATGACTTAAGAGTCCTCTATTTCTTTCTCTTGTTGTCACTGTTGTATCCAGTGACACAAATACACACACACACAAATAGAGTGAGTCATACTCACTTCTGTTTCTCCACTTTGTAGGAGGCAGTGAGGTCATCAAACAACTTGCTGTTCATCTCCATGAAGGTCTTCAGCACATTGTAGATCAGAGACACAATGGTCCTGGAGGAGTAGAAAAAGAAAATAATCAACTTGGCTGGTTATTGGTACCATGGGATTATGGGTCGGGACATAAAGGTTTTAGGAAAAGCCCATGTTTTTGGAAGATTAACCAACTGGAAACCCAATGTGTTGCCTAAATAATAGCATGAGGGCCATTTAAGTGTCCCTGTAGGTTATTAGCTCTACCCCTTACTCCTGAGAATGGGGTTTCCCGAACTTTTCCATGTCAGGGAATCCATGTTGCCTTGTATCTAGCAGTAGTTTATAGCTGAGTCTCCATTTTTAAAGATGTCTGTAAAACTACCTTCAATACTATATTTGCTGCATCATACTCAGTGAGGCTGTAGGTATCTTCTTTGAGCTTTTCCTTTGTATAGCTACTTAAAAAAAACAAGCTAGCTAGCCAGATTTCAAGAGCAAAGCAGCTTGCAAGTTCAGACTGTACCAGGTAACACTGACAGCTTATGATGTGATACATGAAGTTTTGGTTGGAAAGCAGTTAGTAAATGTGTGGTAAAGTTTGTACATATGGTATTTTTAAAATTCTATTCATAATTATACACACGATAATACTAGTGAGTCAATGTTGTTTTTTAAAAATGATTTACATTTGCATATTCCTCCTCTTCCCCCATATTTTCAGAGCTCCCCTTCACCACCTGGCTGACTTGAGAAGACATGAGTATTTATCAGTGTTGGGTATTTCAAGTTTGTGACAGCTGTTAAGCTTAATTGTATATCTTGTAGGGCTGTCAATCGATTAAAAAACTTAACCAAATAATCGCACAATTTTCTGTAATTAATTGCGATTAATCGCATTTTTTTCTACTTAAGACTATAGCAGATATTCATTTATGAAAAATTATGAAATTAATGTAGAATTAACACAAAGAAAGTATATTTAAATTCAAAGGCTATTTTAATGGCTCTATTTTAACTTTGAACTGGGGTTGTCAAACGATTAAAAAAATTAACTTGGTTTATTGCAACATTACTCTGTGATTAATCGCGATTAAAATACCAATATTATTTGTATTTTGGTGGGGAGATAAAACAAGTATGTGGTGTTGGAAATAAAGAAATGGTATAGTCTGACAAATCTATTTCTCTTACTTTATTATTACACAGCTAGTCCTTCAACTAACACCATTTTATGGTTAAACCTTTAATATATTATTGTGCCATTGCATTTTTTAGTCTAGTTGTGGTTGCTTTGCCGACGGGCTTACCCTGGTTGCACTCACTTTAACTTGGCGGACATGACTTCCAGCTAGCTCTGTGCTACTGCCGCTGCTAGCATTAGCATACATGAAGTGCTTGGCCTTAAGGTGATATTTAAGGCTCATTGTGCTTCGGTGATACAATAAAGCATCACGACAGTATTTACAGACAACTCTGGTCTTGTCTAAATCCCCACCTGGAGTTTTTATGAACAGAAACTGATTGTGTCCTCAGCCATCCTTCTCTGTTTCTGTCAGAACGTAGACTGTCAGAAAAGCTCTACCTCAGTCACGTGACTCGATTAATCGTGCGTTCTTTCATTAACGCGTTATTGTTTCCAGATTAATCGCATGCGTTAATCAATAAATTTTGATAGCCCTAATATCTTGTAATGTTTTAGTGGTGATGGAAAGCAACTCAGTATTTGTATTTTTATTCTATGTTATAACTTTTTAAAAGGGAATAATGTATTTGTCACTCCACTACATTTACAGAACAGCTACAGTCATGAGTTACCAACAACCCAGCAGCATGTAAAGTGGTTACCAACTGAGGAACAAGATGCTGCGTAAAATAAATGATTTAAATACTTCTTACATCACTGAGTATTCGTATGAGACAAAAAAATAGATGGCCTACTGGGGTCACATGACTTTAAATCAGTGTGCCCTCCAAACTGAATCAAACTACTACAACAGAACTGAACAACTCCACTTTTACTTCAGTTCTGAAGGTGGAGTTCAGTGTTTCCAGGCGGTTTGATAATAACTACCAGTGTAGACTTGTCACAGTGTCTAATATGTATTTATTTACCATCCAAACATTAACAGAGCTTGAGTTACACCCAACTCAACCAGAATCTAGAAGCACTGAGGTGTGAGATGTATTAATGTGTGTGTTGGTGTTCATGTGTGAGCCACTGACTGGTTCCAGTGCTCCTTGGAGACTCTGTAGAGGGTGGCAAACACCAGCGGCAGGATGACTTGACAGTTCTCTTCTATAAGACTGAGGATGTATTCATTGTTCCAGAAGTAAAGAGCCCGCTCCGCTACCTGCAACAAAACACACAGACAGAAGAGTTGACCTTAATTTAACTGATGTCTGTGCCAAAAGTTTTTAAAGGTTTACAAGTAACTGACTTCTCTCAACAATTCAGTAAAAGTTTTTGTGTATTGATAAAGTGCATCTGTAGTAAATGAGGTTAATGTCATCAGGCTTAATCTTTTATATTGGTTATAGCATGAAACTGGGGACTGATCTGTGTAACTGTTCTAAATAAGAAAAAAAAACATGTTGACTTTGAAAACTCTGCTTTAATCATTGTACTTAATATTTCTTAATACTGCAAGTGTTGTGTTCATCCATTCTCTTTTATTAGCTAAATTAAAATAGTTCCATTTGAATTTAAATAATTCTTTCAATCTTGTGATCAAACACATTGATCTACAGCTCAATTCTGAGGCTGTTCTGTGAATAGTTTTTAATAAATGATAAATATAGAACTTTTGTTAAACAAGAATCAATTTGAGGCTTAAATAAAAACTTGAGGTTGGGTTCAGGGTCACATTTCATGGCCTACGTTCACTTTAGTATTGGTATTTTAGTTGGATAAAAGAAAACAGATAGCTGACATGCTCATTGCTTGTGCTGATCCATGTCTTAATATGATAACATTTTTAAACCTTTCACTTTGGTTTGAACATGGAGGGGAGTGGTGTTTACCTGGAAGTGAGGGCTGGAGATACAGGCTGCGATCTGTTTGAAGAGCGGCTCCTGGACCCGGATGAACTGAGACGGCTCGATCACGTCCAGGATCTCCTCGATCTCCCCAAGGAACATCACCTGAATACACAGACACACCAACACACATGTTCTTATAATTGACACATAAAAGACTGAGAGACATTCACATGTCTAAAAAAAAATATTAGGATGCTTTGAAAAGGAATCAAAACCAGTGACACAACTGATCCAGAAGTTCTACAACACAATCTGATGTTAAAGACATCAGATGAGAAAATGCTTCAGCATTAACTAATGAGACCAGCTGAGCAATATCAGCATCTTTTTATATTATTAGCTCTCTCACCTCTTTCTGCGTGCAGGTTTTTGGCCAGTACTTGAGCAACCCTCTGATGATCTGCAGAGAAAGTATGAAGTATATTAATATAAATAAACGCTGCAGCCATTAGCTCAGCATGGTAGCTGGCTGCCGTCCATCTGTGTCTGTGCCATCTCCATTAACTCATATTCATTCCCTGGCTAGTGCATTAAGAAATATGTCCTTAACTTTGTACAAAATCTCTCGTATTTACTGCATTGATGTTGGTGAATGAAGAATAGCAAATTGACTAATGGAATGGGAGTTCGCACACTTATGTATTCCTTAACAAACAGAAATGATAGATCTGTGTGCAAGGTTCATAAAAGGACATATAATCAAACTTTTTTATAACTATATTACTGGGGCACCCCATCCAAACCTATGATGAATTATTTTATTTGAAGGCCATAATACTGGCATTAATAATAAAAAACAATTCAAAGAAAAAGTTTCCAACTACTTTTGTCTTATTTTTGTAGCTGTGGCAATCATGTCTATCAAAATAAAGGATGAGACCGCCCATTACGAAGAAAAACAAGGATAAGATATGTCAGGTAGTCAATCTCTAAACTCTGATGGATGGTAACAACAAAAAGTTTGGGTAAGAATATCACTGTTCAAAGTATATTTGCCAGTTATTTACCCTAAAATTACTAACTAGCTATAGCACGCATGCTAACAAGCAGTTGCTTTCTTGCTTTACACATAAGGCAGACAGAGAGGCAACATTACAGTTATTTGGAGTCTTGTTTATGATATTCACTCTCCGTTTAACCCTGTTTTTGGTCTAAACCCCCTCATGAGGGTGATATCTGGCTCTTAAGCTGCTAAATGTTCCACTGTGTTTACCAGCTAGCCACTGACTTTGTGCCTCAATGCTGATCAAGGAATCCTATAATGTGTTCATCAAGATGTTTTTGCTAAAAACAGCTGACTGCTAAACAGAGAACTTCATTATCCTTTCAATGTAATTAGCAATGCATTGAGGAGAGAACATTAAGGTGATGAAAACAAAATCTTACGTATTCAGTCACTGTAGCATCTTTCTCCATGAACTGCACCACACAGTAGGCCAGCTGAAAGGACAGTGGGGACATGGTTAGAGCAAAGACACACACACACACACACACACACACACACACAAACCAGAAACACACATCTTCTGAGTAGATGTCAAGGAGACAAAGGAGATCTCAGCACTAACCCCTTAGGATTACACACTGCTAAGGATCGGAAAGCCAAATTTTCCAAGGGGAGATGTGTGACACGTGTGTGTGTGTGCGCGTGTATGTGTGTGTGTGTGTGTGTTTGTGCGTGTCTATTTCTACATCAGCTTTTGTCTTCTGTTATATGATCCGCAATCATTTACCATTATTCGTACGTGCGTCTGTGCATGAGTGTGTTTTGCGGTTGCCCCCTTCAACCCAGGCCCGTTGCCGTGGCGAGTGGGCACCGTGGCGACGGGGACTGTGTGTGCGTGTGTTTACTTCGGAAGAAGTGATGTCACACAAAAGAAGTCCCTTAAGGGCAATGTGAGATAGAGTTTAGACCTCTTGTCTCAGCCTCTCTGTCTTTCCTCCTCTGTCCTATTTCCTTCACTTCGTTCAAATTATTACTTCAACGGTCCTCTTTACGACTTCTACATGAGTAAGTTCATATCATCAAAAATAAGAGTACACTGGATTGTCCAGTTTTATAGTTACAAGCAGCAGATGTGGCTCCCACATTAGTGATGGATGCTCTTTATCTTTTTGCAGGAAAATTAGCTTTAACTTTCTTCTTTTTTTGTCTTTTCTGTCTTTGTCTTCGGCTCCGTTGTCTGTCTCTGCCTGTCTGGCTTTCACATCTACCACAGTTTTCATCTTTCTCATGTCTAATCCCTTTTAACGGTGTGCCTTTCTTGTTTGTCTGCTCCTCTCGCTTCATCCTTAACTATCCTCTCCCTCACCGGCACCACAACATGGTAACAGAGGCAGGGGGAAAGAGGGAGAGGAGGCTAAAAACAGGGATCGGTGAAAGCCCTGATTTTGAGCTTGAAAGAGGAGGATTAAGACAAAGGTGGTGGTCGGTCAAACTATTTAAAGCATTAGCGTAGCATTTGAGAAGCTGCTTGGAGTAAATATAATGTTGGATTTTGTTGTCAGGCCAGGCTTTGTGGCTGCAGCAGGCTGTTGTTAGGCTAAAGATTACAGACACTATAGTCTCTTTAAAACCGAGATTTTAGCAGTATTGATTTGTCACGGTGGCAGGTCAAATAAAGGTCTATTTTTAGGGATTCTGGAGAGCTCTGAGGCTGGCTTCTTGCTCGTAAATTTGTTAGGACCTGCGAGTCAAAAAGTAGCTTTCACTTTACAGTTATTTTAGTCACTTTGTTGGAGATAAAAGATTTGAACAGTTTTACAGTTTATAGTCAAACAACACTTGAATTTTTCTTCTTGTCTCATGTAAGTTAACTTTTTTTCTTGCACAAGTATCCATTTTTTAAGCACAAGATAAAAAAAATGCAGTGTCAACCTCTGTGTGTTAGATACTGGCTTTAGTCTTTCCTAGTCCTGTGTAGCTAACATAAATATATGTTGATAAAAGGCATAGTTTTACTCTCTCAACAAGTCTAACATTGTTTTATGACCCTTAGAGGTTTAAAACATGTCTTTTAACTCTTAATGCTGCTAAGTCTGTATTCCGCCCAAAGTGGAAGCTTGCAAGCTGGGCAAACAGGCTTGAACTTGGAAACCTTATGCCAGTTAGCCTAGCTAGCTATTCTTCAGGCTTGTTCCCACTAGAAGTTAAATCCTGCTCATGTTATTACAAAATATGCCGAGCCATTTGGAAGCTCCTGTAAACTTAGTGCCATGTTTGTTCTATGCCATCTAATGGCCGGGGGGGGGGGTCGAGCTAGCTGTTTGTCTTTTAATGAGTCGACAGACCATACTGTCACAACTCAAAGCCCCTCAGCTGGAAAACTGCTGGTGTGGCCGATGTGAATGAAGTGATGCTGCGAGCTATTTTTATGTTCACCCACACAAATTGCAACAATCAGATTACAAAAAATTACTTATCATGCAAAAAAACTAGTGTGCGTGGGGGGGGGGGGTCGCAGTAGAGACATAGATACAATTTATTCAAACTTTACTGGAACTTTTACACAAGAGAGTCATATATGAGCTTTTTTGGGAATCATGATGTGTAACCGTGCTGTGGCCAGACAATATAGCTCAAACAGCTGTTATTACAATTCAGTGACATAAATGTAAATGAGAAAACCCTTCGCAGGCCACAGGAAGGATGATTCTAATGTATTTCCCAGCATTGAGAAACCGTAAAGATATATGAAAGGTGCTGCTACGAAATCATATTTTGATATTCAGATCCAGAACTGGGTCACTCCTCCACAGCCACACCTAAAGAGCGCAAAAGCCACCATCCACTAACACCGTGTCCCCTGTGACCCTGTCATACCGAGTGTGTGTTTGAGTGTGTGAATTATGTATGTGTGTGAACCACAGGGAGAGAGACAGGGAGGAGAAATGTAGGGCACGCTGATGCTGAACACACACACACACACACACACACACCTCAGACCAGTTAGCGGAGAACAAACTGTACCTTCTGCATAATCAAATAATATGAGACACAAATAAAATGCACACACACACACACCTACACACAATAGACCGGCTGCCATCTGTGTTATCAAATATTTTGTTAACCCAAACACACATTCTGAGACACAGACACACTGAGACTGAAGAAACCAGAGGCACACACACGCTGAGTGTAATCCAAAGATGATTGCATCCCTCTAACGTATTATCTGTGACTCAACTCTGCCTTCTAGTGGTGTATTATACTCATTGCAGGAATCCTTAACTACAACTTGACAATTGACTACAATTAACTGCTGGAGAGAAATACAAGGTATAAGATGCAACACAGACTCCAGAAGATGAACTATAACCCAGTTTAATTTTATAAGAGTTAGACAATGAAGCATCAACTAACCGGGAAAATAATGCAAAATCTTCAAACATTCTGGGTTTCATTTCAGTTTAGCAATATCTGAGCTTCAGTAGCACTCTGGCAATCATAAAAAATAATAATAATAATAATAAATAATCATAAAAAGTTCTGTTTTTTAATTTTTTCTTTTAAAAATGACAACAGACAACTTAACAGATGATCGGGAAACCATCTTTCCTTCACATCAAAACATCAAACTATGTCAACAAATCTGGCTGCTGACTATTCATTTTTACATCTTCATATAAAATATAACAATATGCTAAGTTGGTAGGTTTTTTAATGCTTAAAGGTATAAAAAAATAGTGGTTATACTTACTATTATTGAACAGTTTTTATTAAACAGTCTCAAATACAAAAACAATCTAAATACTGAAATACGCAGAAGTGTCACTGACCTGTGCGTGGAAGATGGAAAGGGACTTTGCTGTGTGAAGTGGGATGAGGACCCGAACCAGGAACTGCTTGTGTTCGGCCTTCAGGGGCAAAGCGAAGCCATTGATGATGCTGGAGGAGAGAAGAAGACAGTTAAAGTTACAGTTAAAACTTTCACTCTGAAGCATATGAGCTCTT
>JAQNCA010000020.1:116896-129463 GCA_029783725.1 Acanthurus tractus | reverse complement strand
CATTGATGATGCTGGAGGAGAGAAGAAGACAGTTAAAGTTACAGTTAAAACTTTCACTCTGAAGCATATGAGCTCTTCTTTTCATCATGTTTGATTTTTTTTTGTAAAGACACAGAGCTGTTGTTTTTTTCACTCCGTTCACATTCTTTCAATCAGAATAAGATAACTGATAATATTAAAGCTGTGTACAGAAAGCACTTTTAGTGTCGAAAAACGTTTCTGTTCATCCAATTAATTAATATGCTTGAAAACGGATTGGAATGTTCATTTCAGTTTCCCAATGCAATCATGTTAGAAAAACCAGCCAGGAGTTCAAAAACCAAAAAGATCTAATAACATTATTGTCTTATAACATTTGAACATTATGAAACAGAAAAAAGCAGGAAATCCGAACCTATGACCATCATAATCATTGTTGATTCATTTAAATTGACCAAGTGTCATTAGACTAGATGAACTATAAGAAACTATAGATGGAAAAAAAAACACTATCCTTCTTGGTTAAACAGGAAGCTCATAGCTTATGACACTGCAGCAATCAGAACATCACCCATTACACCGAATATCCACCACTGAAATCTGTGCATGCATGTCCACTTGTCTGCATTTGTCAGCTTATTCTTGTACTGTGTCCGTTTCTGAGTGACTGGACGAGTGTGTGTTCTGCTCTGCTCACCACTGACCCACACAGACAGAGTTCAGCCTGCGGGATAAAGAGTGTGAGCAGCGGAGGTGTGTGAACTAAACTAGGAAACACTTTATAGCAGCATTCTGAGCTATTTGTTAGTTTGCGTGGACTATTTATCTGTTTTTTTCTGTAACAGTCAGCCTACTTGTCTGTCTGTCTGCTTGTTTGTCTGCCTTTAGTTCCTGATATCATCTTTGTTGATTAGAACATTCCTTCAACAACATCTCCCTCCTGCTGTTCCTCTAATCTTTCCTTCTAACCCCTTTTTTCGAATACCTCTATCTTCTCTCTCTCTCTCGTTTTTCCTTCTGTACAACACATCCACCCTCGCCCCTCTCTCTAGCCGTCTCTAAGTGTGGGCGGAGCTATAAATACCTCTGTTACCACCAACATGAATACAAACCTCTCTCTCCTCTCTCGCTCTCCCTCCTCCTTCCTCCACTTCTGACTCACTGCTCGCTCTCTCATCCTCTCTCCACCTCCTTGTTTGCCTCCATCTCTCATCCCTTCATTCATCCATCCATGCTCACCTTGGAGTCATCCTCTCTCTTTTCGCTACATCAACCCAAAGTTGTCAAACCCCAAAAGTCATCGTCCACTTCTGATTTTCTCTTTTTAATCAGGTCAAATATTATTTATTGGTTAGAGAAGAAAGGTTCCACATCCTGGATGAAATTTTTTATCTTTTATATTCACAAAAACTAAATAAATGTAGAAATAGTATCAAAACACTTGCAAAATTATTCTAGCACTTAACCAGCACTCAGACAAACACCACAGTCTCTCTGAATCTCTTTGAATCCGGCCCTCTTTGAAACTCTCTTTACTTTCTTCTATGTTTAACATCAATTAAGATTATTTAAAAACACTTCTGTCTTTTTCGGTGTCAAATGATAAAAGACAATGACAAAAGGGCACAAACTAGATTACAGCCACTAGAGTGCCTTTGAGGAAAATGAATAATTATTGACTCTTGCACAGATTTGCTAGCTCTCTTCCTCCCTTCAGTCTTTATGCTAAGCTAAGCTTGCCATTCTGAGTTCAGCTCAGTAAAATATAACATGGGGTTTGATAACTGAGTTAACTTTTTCCTCACAATTAAACAAAACCTAATGTGTTTCCACAAATGTCGAATTATTCCTTTAAAATCCTTTTCAGCGCTCAGAGGGACTGAGGAAAACACACTGTATACTGTATATTCACCAGTCTTGTTTGTATTCATCCTCCATTTTCTCTCTCCCTTTTCTCTCTCTTCATTACTGTCATCTTTCCTTTCTTGTTCCCATTGATTTGTGTATGAGCACAAGCAGAAGGCAAGACATGTTTGTTTATCAGTTTGGCTTCCTTCCTTGCTCTCTCTTCGTTTCTATCCGCCTCATATTTCACTTGCAGACCTCGGAGACGAAGTAACAAACTATGCAAACCTCCGAGCTGTTTCTCATTTATTTGTTTAACCCCCCTCTTGCTCGCGTCTCTCCTCGCAGACATCTACCACCTCTACTCATTTTCCTCAAGCTTTATAACTCATTTTTTGCTCCGCCGGGCTTCACCCACTGTTGTGTTTACCTGATAAGAAAGAGGGAGCGATGACGATAAATGAAAAATAAACGCATATTGGTTTTTTGCACTGAGCAGACGCAGTGGTGTTTATGCTCCGTCACAATATTTTTGTAGCTGCTTAATTCACTAGGTTACCAGCTGTCTCATAAATAAGAGCAGCGGGACAAGTACAGTATGTGTATATGTAAGTGTGTGTGTGCGTGTGTGTGTGTGTGTGTGTGTGTGTGTTTTCAAGCTCAACTCCAAAAAGCATTTATCAGGCCATAACACACACTAAACTCCGCTTTCCTCCAGTGCAGCAGTGTTTGCTCCTTTGTGTGTTTGTGCGATTGTGGATACAAACCTGCCGAGGATTTCCAGAAGCTCCGCGACTCCGTTGAAGTGCTCAGTTTCATATATGAACCTAAAGATCAGATACAGCACATACACACACACACACACACATACATACAGAGAGCGACTCTGATGATGTACGAGTAGAACAATCCACTGTTCAACAGCAGTTTAAAAGGTAAAAGGCAAATAAAAGAAGGACTGCAAATCTTAAGAGATATTAAAACATCATATTTTTACTTCCTGTTAAATTACCCTTGCATTAAATTCCCTGGCAGATAGTGGGGGTCAATCAATATCATGATGTACCATGTCTGAAACACAACTTTATCACCTCTGTGATGAAACCACGTGAGAGAGAAATGAAGCAAATAACAGCCAAGCAGACTAATGCTCATGCTGTATCTTTTAGCTGTCAGAAATACTAAAACCAGTTCGCTGAGACCGAAACAAAGTGTGTTGCAGCGGCGCAGTTCTGCCGTGCTTGAGTTATACAAACACAACAACTCAGTAACACTTGGTGAAGGACAAGATGAAACATGATTGTACATCACAGCACACTTGTTAGTCAGAGCTGCGTAACCAATCATTTGAAGAGATTTGTGTCACTACACAATGGTTTAAACTCTCAGGATAGATGCAGGATGGCTGATTCGGGGAGTGTTATGACTGCAAATGTGCACAGTCGTGTTTGTGCATACCTTGTGCCTGTTTGTTTGCATGTGGGGGGCAGAATACTACTCTGAGCCAAAAAATACTACCTACAATGTTTTGTGCTTAATATTAAGACACTTCTTTTAACATTCTTTTCACAGTGTCGCTGCTTAAGTCCAGCTGATATCTAATGTACTGTGGTCATAAGCAACTAAGTGGGGAAGTTAGCAGAACTAAAGTAGTATTGACATACTGGCAATCAAATTACTGCAAGTAACCACCTGTTAAAAACTGTTATTTCCATGTATACCATGTGACCTCGAGACCAGCAAAGGTGGTAAACAAATAATGTGTAAGTGCTCTAAAGTGTGAATAAATGACAGGGTTTTTTCCATTCTTCCTACACTGGTAACCTCTGTCAGGAAATAACACCCCTTCGTATAATAAAGATGCATCCTGACTACTGTACTCCTTTACAGTTGTGAAAAAAGTGTTCCTGTCTCTTGTGGTACATTCATTATTTGCTCAGGTGACTCACTATGATAAAACAAAGCTTTTTCACAGATCATAAACACGGCTATTCTCCCATCTGATGGTCTTTGTTGGCTAATGTTTGATTTATTGATGATAAAATGCTATAGATAGCACCTTTACATCCTGCACACTGCTTTAATGGAAGGCAGATTGTACCTGAGGAAGATGTTGTTGATCTGTTTGCGGATGTAGGCTCGGAGACCCAGTAGTTTTCCATAGACACGGTGCAGGATGGTCTTCAGGTACTCCCTCTCCCTGGGGTCCTCACTGTCAAACAGCTCCAGGAGCTGCACATACATATGATAATTACAGACACAAATAGAGTATGCATGTAGTACGACTGTGGCTGTTCTCTAACCTCCTCACTCCTGAAACCCAAATCCTCATTTTAACTACTTTCAACCATAAATCTTAAACCCCACAGCAGCTCCTCCACGAGACTAAAATCAAAAAAATAATTGCTGAAGTTTTTGGTTTTTTTATATCTCTTTATGTCACTTTTCATGATCATAGAAATTAGCAAAATCAATGCTACATTAATTTTGCTGTTTTTTACTCAGCAGTTTATAAAATATGGCAGGATGTAAGCAAATTGTACAAATGTTAATCTGTGGAGTTACTAGATCAGTTTTCTGTATATGCTCCAAACCTCGATAACACTTCACCAGAGATGTTAAAGGTTGCTTTTTTTCAGAGCATAGTTTTATTTATTCAGTGATTATTTCATGATTACCTGTAAGACAAACTTCTGGTCCACGTAGCGTTTAGCCATGGAGGGCTGGAAGTCTGGGCTCTCCAGGAAACGCAGAAAGAATTCGTACACCAGCTGAAAGAGGCACAAACAGCAAGCAAAAGATGTCAGTTAGTTCTCCTCTAAAAGAAATAGTTCAACATTTTGAGAATTATGTGGTTTCTTTCAGGAGTTAAATAAAAATATACGATAACATTCATTTCTGTGCACTAACAATATAGCTAGAAGTCAGCTAGCTTAGTTTAGCGTAAAGACTGCTTGGCACAAGAATGAAAGATGGCTGTGATTGAGAGAAAGAGACAGGAAATCGTAGAAAAAAATGTTACTGCTCTCCTTCTGTTGTCTAATGTGTTTTCTTTGTTTCTTTGTTCTCAAAGATTATTAAACCAGATATATCAAAAAGGTGACTTCACAAAACTTCCCTTATCTCAACTCAGTTCAAGTTCATATAATTAACGCTTCACACCAAAAGACAACTACTGAGCAAAAAATGGAAAAAATATTTTGTTCATGACAGTTTGGACTTCACACTTGTGGTTGACTCATCTCTCTCTGAGGGTGCAGAAGTGACTGTATACCACACCCATCTGGGCAGACATGTCAAGTCTATTTATATGTGACGTTCCTCTGTGTAAGAGCTTTATTTGGCTCATCAGACTGACAAAACACATGCATTTGTCATTAACTGATGACACACTTTCTTTTGCTCCAAACAGCAAATTGAGCTGCTCTTAGGGATCTCAGCCTCAGGTACAGTGTGTTTATGTGCGGATAAATAAATGCTGAACAATGCATGAACAGCAACACCTGCTGGGAGTTGTGTGCATCATGGCACTGCCAAATAGTAGGGCCCATTTTTCATAATACTTACTGACACTGCATCGTGCTTCACTTTAATAACAAAGTAAGTAGCTCTCAAGATTTCTCAAACTGGTTTTGGCAGAGAAAGCCCAAAGTCACAATGTTTTGCTCAACAAAATTCTTTCCAGGAGAAGCTGTCCTTTACTCTGTTTACTTCTACAGAGCGAATTGCATTAAACTGTGTAAAGCATCAGAATATGTTCATAATGTTTAATTAATTTAATTTATATGATTAACTTTTTTTTTGTATGATGTACCTGCAAATGAGGCCAGGAGGCCTCGAGTGTCGGCTCGTCTTCCTCAGGGTCAAACTCTGGATTCTCACTGGGTGGGAGGGTCCGGAAGATATTCACCGAGATCTGGAAAACCACAAACGAGGACGGGGAAGGGAAGGAGAGCGATGGAAACAGAAAGTCAAATGTGAGGAAGAAAAGATGAAAAGGAAAGGAGGTGGAGGGACGGAAAGTGAGCTTAGAAATGAACAATTTAAATTACAATCCTGTTTACAAATGTTGTGAATATTCTAGAGATAATTACCAACTGTGAGATGTACCTATTTTTCCAAAAACAAGGTCTATGAGTGTACTAATTGAAATCTTGTTTTGTAACTGTACTCGTAGAGTTTAGTCATAGTCGTGATATGACTGAGATAAAACATCAATAAAAAACATCCTTTGACTCATTTCTAGACTTCATCATACTGATATTTTCACAATGATGCACATCACAGATTTGTGTCACTATGCAATAAATTAGCTGTCCATGTAGATCCAGAATGAGTAGATGGTCTTATAAAACAAAGTTACTCATTCACATAAAAAAATTTGTTGTAATGAAAGGACATTGAGGTTTAATTCTACTGACTAAATCAAGCACATAAAATATATAAAACAGTTGTGTTGCTGGTGGCAGTATTGCACTACTAAATAAGAACACAGCGATCAGAAAATGCTGTTGCATCAAGGGAGAAAGTCCCGGTCAGTTTCTGAGTTGTCTGAGATGACTTCAGCTGTTGTCAGCCATGTTTGATGCTGCTGTTTGAGAGGAACAGCTAATAAGTCATGCAATCTGACTGCTCGCTATGCCATGAATTATTCAACAAATGCATTTCCACTGGCCATTTAGTGGATAAACTATATTGCAAAAATCAAATCTGATGAATCCCAGTGACACAATTTAATGCTGTTTTCTTATCCATTCTTTCCTTCTCCCCGCAATTTTGTTTGCATTAGCAAAACTTCACACTGCAGGAGGATATAGGCTCATTTCCCACAATCCTTTGAAGTTAATATATACTGTATCTTTTCTTATCCTCTCTCCTTACTCTTACTTCATCCATCATGTTGTTTCTTCATCTTCTCTCCTTTATTATTTACTCGTTTGCTGCTATACATTAGCTGATTATTAGCCCTGCCAGCTGTAGGACATTTAGAATGGCAAAGTTAGTCTATAATATGGCTGTTTGTATGTGCTTCTTATAATACTTTTATTACTTATATCTTCTTACAATCAGCATGTTAGCATGCTGATGTTAGCATTTAGCTCAGAGCACTGCTTAAGCCAGAGTACTGCTCACAGAGAGGGACGTAGCCTTCGACTCTTTGTCTTTTTTATGCAAAATATTATGTAAAATAACATTAAGAGCAAAGTTCTCTGATTCTTGTTGGAGATTAGATTTCATTCCACAGTATTTCCATATTAAGGAATCATGCTTTTCTAGCTTAATTTTACTTCCCTGGTCTCCCCTAATTACACTGACTACATTACAGCCCTTGAGCTCTAACCTGTGCACTTCTTAACAACTTCTGTTGCAGAGTTTCAGCCTTTTTAACGTTGTGGCCACACACACACATTAAAGCTTTCGCCTGCTTTCCTTTCATCCCATCCTTCTGTCCTGTCAGCATTTTCACATCCTCTGGGTACAGTGACTCCAGCACATAAGCTATATCCTCCGCTCGCTTTACCTTCTTCCCTCAATCCCCTTCTCCCCGTCCTCCTCTTTATATCCTCTGGGACCTCTGATGCTCTCTGATGGTGTCCACACATTTTGCACCACGCTCCACTTTTTCCTTCCCCTTCCTCATTTTCTCACCATCTGTGCAGCCTATTGCTACTAACCACCATTTACAAATGCTCTGTCCCTCCTTCCTTTTCCTCCCTTTATCGATCAGCCTTTCTCTCTTTCTCTCTTCTTTCAAACAACCTCTGTATATAATTCTTGGTGAATCAAGCTTCTCAGCTTTGTATTATAGTGTCCACCTTTTGTGTTTTCCTCTTTTTTTATTCTTCCCTTCTCTTTTTGCCATTTATACAGTTTCCAAGTGTTTCATTTGTTGCAGTTTGATTTCTGTTCACTCTTTTGGCACTAGTTACTCTGCATTTACTCATCTGTCATTCATTTCTATCCTTTCATCCATTCTGCCACAATTTATACCTCTAACCTCCCCTCTCCACCACCCCTCCTACCATCTTTATAGCCTCTGGGTACAGAGGCTCTATGAGGACTCCTCTGCTAGTGGCCACGCTCTCCACCAGCTCGTTGAGCGCGGCACGTTTGATCTCCTTCCCCTTCAGGTCGGCCACGCAGTCCAGGAAATCAAACAGCACGCAGCACTGCTGCAGCTTCTTACAGAACAGGTCGTGTAACTCTGCCACAGGGGCGTCTGGATGATTGAGAGGCAGGAGAAAAGAGAAAGAGAGAAGAGAGATGTTAGACACTGAGGTTAAAGGGGGGGGAAAGAAGGCGATGCAGCTCAGCCAAATCTGATGACGTTCCTGAAAGGCGTTTGTGTTTGGAAGTGAATCTTTCGGCGAAGTGGGAGTGCTTGATTGTACAGAGATGTATTCCACAGGCCAGATCTTCTCTCAAAGGTAATGAAGGAAAGAGAACAGACTATTAATCTACAAACACATTTGTACACACCCACACACACAGGGGCTCGCATCCATGAACACACACACAGACATCCACACACACACACACACACACACACACACACCTTCCTCCAGAGGGCTGCATTGTAGCTCAGTCCTATTACCTGTCAGATTTGTTCTCAAGACCTGTTCGTCACAATGAAACAACCTGCTGCCGGCCGTCACATTAAAACCTTGTACTTCCAAAAAAACACCACTTTTTACAGATGTAGAGAAAGTGGCTGATACCCACGGATTACTGAAGACATACAGTGCATCTGAAATTGATTCCCCGGGCCTGAGGTGAGGGGGTGTGAAACTTAGCAGCTCAGCTTGTAATGCATTGTGCACAAAGGGAAAAAAAAAAAAATGAAGCTAACACCAAAGTAGAGTTACAAGCTTTGACAGCAATCAAATAGGAACAATTTACTCTTTTTCTGAGTAAACAGATGACTGATGCCTTAAAGGCTTAATATAGCAGTGAAATATCTCGACTTTAGATTTCTATATTGGAGAGATGTATGTGAGGTTTGGTATGAAAGATGATATGATGATTTCATTTGAAATAAATGATAAAACAAAGATACCTAAATCATATGATGTACGACTCCTGATACAACACTTGTGAGCTTGGCTCTTATTTAGCCCTCACTGTAGTCTGGGTGAATAAATATGAGAGTGGGTGACCAAACACAGTGTTGCTTATGCTTAATAAAATAATAATAAACTGTCTTCTTTAACACTGGAAAGTGAATAGCTGTCCCAGTTTGGCTCCCTTTCATAGGTGCACCAAATATACTGCTTATTTAGTGTACTTACAGCCAAACAAATAATCTCTCTGTGCCAGAAGAAAACAATGCAGCTTGACCAATGGCTTGGAAGGAGTCTAGACTAACTATGCAGTTGGAAAGAGGATGAGCCAAGGCTCACACACACACACACACACACACACATACACACGAACAGCAGGAGCAGATTAGATTTAACCCTTCTTAACCCCCAGGTGGGAAGCACAGGCGGAGTAAGGGGGACTGACTGGAGCTCTTCCAACCCCAGACCCCCTCACCTCTTGTGGGCATACCAGGACCATCTGCTCCCTTTGGCACTGAGCTGCACAACAATAGACAAGGGCTGCCCTTGGCTTGATATGTCAAAGCACAGGACACATGCTCTTTTGAGATCCAATCAGTTATGAAAAACTATCCTTTTCATACTTAAATTGTTAATCGAATATAATACCTGTATTCATCAAAGGATTTTTTCAAAGTCTAGTGCATAACAAAACCCCAAACTACAACGATGCTGTTTGAGTTCCAGGAAGGTGATATGAAACATTTTCCAATCGTAGACACAATACTATGATTCCTAAATGTCTCATTTTTAATTTAAGGTACAAGGTAAAGTTTTAATTTACATTTCTTCAAGACTAACTTCCATCCCACAAACATCTCATAACCTTTTCTTGTGATATATGCAGACGATTATGTCGTTTATGTGTAAATCCATAACTTGACCTGCATGAGCTTTCCTAAACTGTAACTTCTTAAACTTTCTTAGACATCAACCTTCATATTTTACATCCAGTGTTGACATCTATGAGTCTGTCCATGTAGCTGTAATAAGCAGTCAGTTTGTTCTTGAATTGCAGCCATTTCTCAGTGACTCTGCAAACGTGTGACCACCGAGTTCACACAGCTCTGTGACTATTTGTGACGAGAAACAAGTGTGAAAAGTTTAAGCGGGTGAACTGTTACTTATGACTTTGATGTGAGAACCGGTTTGAGTCCAAATCTGCAAGGCCTCAAGCCACTTCTGTATTTGAGGTTCTCTGCTTGGCTTGCAACTCCAGTCTTTTCTCCATCCTGACCCCTCACGGCCCCCCCAGTACCTTCCTTTCTTTTCTTTCACAGCCTATCTATTTTCCTTTTCCTTCCTAATCTGCCCCTTACTATCCTTTCTATCCCTTCGTCCTTCTCTCATGATTTCTCATACATCCCTTTTTCTCTTCTCTTTTCTCCCTCCCTCCGTCTTGTTCTCCCTCTGTAGACAGACTGTGAAGGTGAAATCTAATCCATTTTTAATGGAGAGTAATTGTATGAAGATGTGCCGTGCTGGGACTGAGAAAAAAAAAAAAGAACAGAGTGGTGAAAGAAAGTGGCAAAGAAAGAGCATGTATATGTGTTTGGGAGACAGAGAGTGAGATAGGAGGTGAGAAAAAGAAAAGAGAAGAAGAAGGAAGTGAAGAGACTCGGTGGGTCATGTGAGAGCAAGTGTAGGAGAACGCAAAGGGAAAGAAAATGAAAAAGAGCCCTGAAAAGAGAGGAAAAGTGTAGGGAGATGACAGGCACAGACAGAGACACAGTACAAAGCAAAGCAAATGGGCTAAAACTGCATGGTGAACTGGCGATTACGCATAGTGCAGGTATAATATGCTCAGATTCAGAGAAAATGAAAATATTCAAAGATGCAGGTTCAAGTTTTGCTCTTATTAAGTTAACATGCTAGAACCATGACTGAGCTATTTTCATGTTCCTGACTATCTATATCAGCGTTTGGAGTAAGTAACAAGCCTAGTCGTGACTATAACATCCCAAATGCAACATTACATGCTTACAGTTTTATGTCTTTATATATTTAATCTGTTTTAATTCAACTAGTCTCTTGAGATCAAAACACATATATCAACATAGCGGATGATTGCTGAAGTTACATTATTGCAATTGTAAAGGCTTAATAAAACGAACACTAAGAAAGAGGGGCAACACAAACTCCAGCTTAAGAAAAAGCAATTTCACTCCGTCTTTAATTTTTTAGAAACATCAAGCTATCAGTACAAATACTAAGTGCTTCAAGCTTTGTATTATTGTTCTTTTAATTCCCTGTTCTTCTTTGTTTGACTGTGCAGATTAAAGGATCCTTTTAAAATGCACATGCATAAAGAATGATTAGTTTTCAACTTTTCGTGTTGTCTTGAAATGTCAGACATTTAATGAAGTTTTTATTGAGAAATTCTCTCCATCTCTCCAATTCTCCTCCTCTGTGAACTGAATCACTTGAACATCTAACAGCCAATTCAATTTTTAAAAACTTAAATCCATTGATTTAATTCTTAATGACTATCTAAAGGTAATTTAAACACCTCATTTGGAGCCCAAAGGATGAATCTTGTATCAACCAAACCAAAAATTAAAACACCAAACACTGTAGTTTAGAGAAACAGCATTTCTCTAAAAAGTCATTGGTCTATTTCTGCCTTTTTCAGGTTCTTTTTCTCTCAGCTTCAACAAGAAAGAAAAAGCACCCAATAACCCACAAATGGCATCTTATCCGGTATACACGATAATATGGATATGGATAATATTGAGGTTTTTTTTAGTAAAAATATAAGCTATTTACTTATTTAGTGAAGTTATTTACAGTACTCAATCCAGAATTAAGCATGCATTTTTAAGGGACTATGTTTAATGGCAGATTAACACACATTTGGTGCAGGATGATGTATATGAAATTCAATCAAAACATACAGGAGTATATGTTCATTGGACTGAAGGAAAATGTCACCCAAAGCAGCTTTGATGTATTTTTAACAGTTTCCGAACAACAATTGAAGAGAGTGAAAAGATGGATCAGGATTTTGCCTCACAGAAAATGTGTTGGTCTTCTCATGGAATCTGTTGACAATAAGAAAATGAGGGAATGTGTCCAGACTCATCCTTTACATACACAGAGGATGAAGAGGCTGATGAGAAAAAGAAGGACACACAGAGAGTGAAAAGACAGCATGTGACGTAGAAAAAGATGGTGGGAGCAAGTGTGGAAGGAGAGGGGTGGCGGCATTTGATGAAATGAGCGGTAACGTATAAGACTGAGGAGCGACGAGCTCCCTGCAACAGCATCAAAACACGAACACGCGCACACACAGCTGCAAAAATCTAAATATAGTCCTGCTGGAGAGAGACACAGAGGGGAGAGGAGGAAGAATCTGGGGAGGAGGCAGGATGGAGGAGAGGGGAGCAGGATAGGGTTAAAAGATGACATCATCCCCTCCATCCTCCTTCTGTTTCTCTCTCATCTTTCCATCACTAGGTACCTCCCTCCTTCTCCTCCCTCTCCTCCCTCCCTCCATCTTCCCCTTCGTCTACTCCACCCATCAATCTCTCCGAGGCTTTTTTTTTTTTTTTTCTCCTCTCAAATGAGCAAGTACAGCTCTAGTCTTTAAATAACAGTTATTCTGTTTGGGGGCTGAGTGTGTGTGTGTGTGTGTGTGTGTGTG
>JAQNCA010000020.1:101822-116796 GCA_029783725.1 Acanthurus tractus | reverse complement strand
GCAAGTACAGCTCTAGTCTTTAAATAACAGTTATTCTGTTTGGGGGCTGAGTGTGTGTGTGTGTGTGTGTGTGTGTGTGTGTGTGTGTGTGTGTGTGTGTGTGTGTGACAGAGGGAGACAGAAAGAGAGGACAGCTTCCGTTTTAACTACCATCTAAGCCGCCTCTGCACCTCTGTCATTAAGCACACACACTCATGCTCAATGCACGGATACAGTGACGCAGAGAGGAAGAGAGGATTGGGGAGGGGAAAAGGAAGAAAGAGACAGATAGAGACAGATAAAGAAGGAAAGCGAGCGAAAGACAGTTATAAATAGGAGAAGGGAGCTTCAGCAGCAATCAAAAGTGAGACACCATGCAGTGTGGAAGCAGGAACAGTATAAATATCACCTTAAGGGGTTTAAGTGACGCGCTTTAAATCCAATCTCTAAATAATCTAATCCTCCTGATAACACATCCATGACATGACAAACTGACTAGGAAACATGTGCAACACATTATCCATTATTCTGCTTGTAAACAGCTTAATTAGAAAGGAAAAATGAGGAGGGATGTTATCACGTGTGATTGAGTACACCTCCCTGCTGTCACCCATCTACAGAAGTAGACTGAGGAGTAAACAGCTATTTACCTGCCACGAGAGAACAGGACGAATCACCCCGCTGCTCGAAATTAGAGCAGGAAATACTTGGAAGTTGTCACTTGGTGGTGGTACCAAGAAGAGGTGATGAGAGCGGCTCAGTATTAGCGTATAACATGTAAATAGAGTTTTATGTACAGTCAGTTTGCTAATCAAGCTGAGAGAAATGGGAAAATAACAAAAAGCACAGTTTTTGACTTGTTTTTTATGTTTTTATTCCTCTCAGTCAGCCTGTCTGTATTCCAGCAGGAGATCTCACCAAATGATGAGCAGATTTTTATGACATTTGTTCTCACAGTCAGAATTTCTTTTTATATGAATCTGGAATTTCCATTCCACTTACTATAAGAACAAAGATAGAGTTTCCAAAAATCTATGGAATGTTTTCAGGGTCAAAAAATCAATCTCATCTAAAATTGCAGCGAGGGCGTTTTCGGTGCTCAGCGTTGATGGAAACTTGTGCTCTGTGGCTGACAGCAATTTTTTTTTTTCTTTCTACAGGAGTGACAACATCTTCTTTTCTCAAGGTGTCTTTGGCAGTGACAACCCAGCGGAGAGCTATCGCCTGGCTGTCCGGCTCTCACCGTGGCTGCAGAGAATTTTAGCATCTTTCACCTCATTTGTTTTGATTTTTACAGCTCACAACTTTACTGTTTAGCTAAACGGTTGATTAAAATTCATTTATGTAGCACTTTTCTAGTCCATTAACCACTCAAGATGCTTTAGACCGCTTGTCAACATTCACCCATTCTCACAGGCATTCATACACTAATAGCAGGGGCTCTATACAAAGAGCTATACTGCTTATCAGAAACAGACACACTCGCACTCACACACTGATGGGACAGCCGTCAGGAGCAATTTGGGGTTTGGTGTCTTGCCCAGGGACAAGTTAAAGTGCATACTGGATGAGCTGGGCATCAAACAGACAACCTTCTGATAAGCAAACAACCCACTGCACCCACTGAGCCACGGCACTCAGGAGTTTAGCTTCAGCCCCCCTGATGAACACAGTGGTGCATTTAGCAGCTAAGTTATTATATACCGTAAGCTATCAGTGCTGCAAAACAAAGGGCTTAAAGACTTATTCTTCTCCCTTCTGTCCTATATAACAATATAGCTGTGGAATCATCTCTTCAAAATGCAAATCCACAAAGAATAATTAATCAGTCTCTCAAAAACAAACCTATAGAGAATAAGCCTCGACTTTGCGGTTCCTTTCAGCTTTGTGGCATATTTTAATATCTTTAAGCTCCTGATTCGAGCTCTACAATCCACAGTTTAACTTCGCCACCATAACAGCTTATCACACAGAGTTAGCAACTAGCTAGAGATCATAGTGGAACATTTAGCAGAGAAAGAGCGAGATGTTTCTCTTAGTAGTTTTGGAGGTCAAACTAGCTTTGTTTTTTTTGCTAACCTAAAACAACCTAACTATAGAGAAGATGACAATATTTACAGCTTGTTCCACTGCCTAAAAAAAGAGCAAGAAGTCAGCTGAGTTGTCTGCACATGACCCACATATGGAGCATCTGTCACATGATAACAATGGCTTGTATATATGATGGATTTAAAAAAAACTTAAGTTCAATAAGGGAAACTGTAAAGTGGAAAAATGGTCCAAAAAGTATTAACGGTTTTGTTGAAGATTATTTTGTCAAATATAGACTTGCAAAATCAATTCCACCTAAAATTATAAAAGTGAGTGTTTTAGATTCAGTATTGAAGGAAAATGACAGATTTGTAGTTTTTAAAAAACTCACTATGAAATTTTCTCTCTATTTTAAGACTTACACACTATTATGAAATTCTGAAAACAAAACTAGACATAATCATAACGACAATCTCTGTCTGTGTCTCAGGATGTTTTTTTTTACATTTGCTCTGTTAAGTAGCTCTAAGAACTGAGTTTAATTCCAAAATTGATGGCTACAATCAAAAAATATTAATAACTGAAGTGAAATTGACAATTAAAGTGCCAGTTTATGTGTCTTAAGACCTTTGCAGCACTTTATTTTGATGCCAGTGGCTTTTAAAATTTGGAATGAAGTCTTTGTAAGCTGAACTCAGTGGTGACGTAGACAGAAACATCCCATTCTCTTTCACAAAGGCTGTAAGAGAAGGCGAAGTCATGGCAAAAGATTAAGTGGCACGCTAAGCTCATCTTTAAATAATCCAATGATTCTAATAATACACATCCACCACCCAGCATAATGAATGGAGACCAGCTGGCTGTTGTAGACTGTGGCTCACACTGTATCGCTGATGTCTGAATTTTTTGTTGCTTTTAACAATTACTATCAGAGGTTCAAACAAATATCAATAAGATGAATTTTACAGATCTTTTAGCCTATTGGACACGTCTCCTTTGTCATCTTAAAGTCCAAATTCTCCTTGACCGCAAAGGTGACTTTCACAAATTTTAAATAATAAGTTATCCTCCGAAAGCTATATTTGCTGTGCAAAATGTACACTCAAATTGTAGACACGTAGTAAACAAATATGAGAGCTGGTTATCCCAGCTGGAGACATCCTCAATAGTTGATTAGCAGCTTTGTAACCCTCACTTGTTGAATAATTGTGTAGATCAGGCAGGGTGTTTTCATCACCGCCGCTGCTGCTGCTGCTCGTTACACACAAGGAAATGTGATGAATAAATACAAAACAAAAAATCTCACCTTTTCCTGTCCTTGATCAAGTCTCAGCGTGTTTTTTTTTTAAGAGCTGCTGGTGATAAAGTGCAAACATTTGGGCATATTTTCTGCTTTCAGTGTCTCATCCCAATAAAAAGAAATCCTTGTAAACAATATCAAGACTGATTCATAACATATCTGCATGCCTGGTATTTAATATCTCGTCTGCTCAGCTTTTCAGAACCACATGAGCATATTTAACTGTGCACAGCTGCCAAGGTGAAACCTGTAGTGATCCAATCATTGAACCTATTTGCCTGAACATTAGCATATTCCTTTTTTTAAAGTCAACTCTTTCTTCAGTGACACAGCAACGGTTGTGTTTATTGCAACGCTAGCCATTTCATTACATCCTCTCCCCTGCAATATCCTCTGCCTCTTTTTTTTATTTTTTTTATCTCACCGTCTCTCCTCCTCCCACTGTTCCTCCTCCACCTGTCATCTTAATGTTCAGTCATTTCCTCTTTCCTCAACCACTCCATTTCTTTCATCATCCCCCACTCTTTCCCCCTACTCTCCTTCTTAATTGATCTGAGACCGTCATAGAGCAAAAACTACTCCATGCCTTCTGTTACCCAACACCAGACCCATCCAGCTGGCCTCTCCCTTGCACACACACATACACACACACACACACAGTCATTCAATCTCCCACATACAATCTGTGTGAGAAGGTGACCGTTTTAGAGTTACCGGTTTTACATTTAAAACATCTTATAATGTGCATAAACAAAAAGGGAAATACAGACAAATATATCCTCTCATGCTGGTTAATATGCAACCTAAATGGTGTCAGTTTGTGTCACAAATCATTTTTGAGAAGTACAGTATCACCTTGTGGCCCAGAGAAATCATATAAATTACATCTAAGCAGGGAAATGGACAGCAGATACGCTGCTCTATTTGTCAGAAGCAGCTATTTGTGGCTATCGTTACCAGATGAATCACACTGTCTGCTGTATTCCTCTGTTGCGACATACAGTAGGTCTTTACTACAATATTTTTCTATCCTGACATCACTACAATGTCCAAATAGATGTAGGGAAGTTTTGGTTTTAAAGACAGTCTGCTTACCCCTCAAAAGAAGAAATAACACTGTCTTCCTCTTAAAGACAGAAAGTAAGACTCAACACACTTAGAGGTTTTGTTGCTACATTTGTTCCATGGTCAGCTGCTTGTGGTGGCTTAAGTCAACAAATGTTATCCAACTTTAGTCACTGTATATATGTAGGTATAATGCACATAATTGGCTCATTTTGTTGACTTAGTGACTCTTCTCATCCATTGACAGTAACCTGTATTATTATTACATAAAATTTTACTATTTGCTACTATCTCATGATTGTACTTGTCTTGTTTTTTGACAAATTGAAAAAAAATGTGCCTCTTTTGCCGTAGCTTGCTCCAAAAACTACTTCTATCTATGCTTCTGTCTGCACGAGGTCAAAAGTTTAGGGAGATTTGCACATACATAGCCTGTGATTACTGTGGTTAATGACCAGATTGGATGTACAGCATCAGCAATGAGCACTCAGCTTGCTGCATGTCAGGTAGGCTTTAAGGACCAGCAGAGGACATATTGATGCAATGTGGGTATCATCTGTACTTTTAAGGACTTTTTTTTACAACACTTTGACTGTGATTACGTCAGACTAGAGCCTTTCTGCACTCTTTGCGAGCACATTTTTAGCACGGATAGCTTAATGGAAGCAGTCAGCCTGGATATTTCTTACTTAAAAGAGTTTTAACAGAGTTGTGGTCACTAATGGAAAACCAACACCTGACCTGCAGGTTCTTACCCAGCAGAATGGGAGATTACACAGACTTTCAAAACAGACTGAGACCAAATATATTTTGTGTGAGCACACTGTGAGTTGGATGTGTTCATCGATTAGGTTTGATTTTGAGGTGAGGTGCTTGGCATAGTTGTTGTTTTAAACCCTAAATAATGTGGACTGTATTCTTTCTATGCGTGTGTGACATTAATAAAGACATGCGCCACACTGATAGGTCACTGCAAAGCAAAGATTCCTGGACTAGACCATGGTTTTACCGCAAAATAGTTAAAGGTGAAAAAATATAATGAATTTGATTGAACTTGTTCAGTCATATAGTTGTTTAGGGAAGAATGTCAAAGCTGTCAAACATTGTGCAAATGCATCCTAAGAAGTCAGACCTGTGTGCTGTAGCTTTTTTCACTTCAAACACTGATTCTTACACTGAAAACGTTTTTTTGCATCTCTCTAAGGTTTCTCAAACCTCATCATTGTGCCACTCTATCATATACGGTATATGGGGTAGTCTTTAAGGTTTCATAACACGCATGTCAGACAGCATGTTTTCCTTCTAATCCCTTCATTGTTAGCAGTGAAAGTGGCCCATTTTGAGTAAATTATGAAACACAAGCTGCAGTGTATTTTTGTTCTTTCTCAGACAGCAGTGGGAGCATTTTAAATACATTTTCTATGATTCAATAAAAATAGAAGGCTTGCAGAGGCACACTTTGACCTGATAAACATCATCTAGTGAGCTCAAAGCATAATCAGACAAATATTTATGCAATACTGAAAGACGTCCTAGTTGTGAAACGATTGAGTACTTGACGCTCTATAATAGGGATCATTATATCTGATTTTAGGGAGCATGAGCACATAAACAGATACTACTTTCCCTAAAATATCTAATAACATTTAATTCTTCCTGTTATCTCACTCTGGTAAGACTCACCATCTGGTTCTCCGCGCAACAAAGCCTGATTCAATTACATTGTCTGCAGTGCTCTTTGTATGTCTGCAGGGTGTTTCGGGGCTTTTAGAGACGCTTAAATGCTAACGCTAAACAGCGGGATGGGTTTCCTGCAGGTACGGGAGATTTCACACTCTGAGCTCACACCACATCCTTATGGCCTGACACAGTTACTTGAAGTCACTCAGTGGCTTTTTGAAAAGCCACTACTGCTGCAACCACTGATGGGAACGTCAAGGACAGGAACCATCATGGTTCTGATGTTTCCTGTTCTGTTATATGGATATAGGGGTATATTATTTGCATGGTTAAAATAGCAACTAGACAAGCTGGTGCTAGTTAACACTCTGAAGGGTGTTTGCCCAACTCATCTATTAATTACTTGATGCGAGTGCTTTCCTATTAATGATTTTTATGTTGAGCTGTTTTGAGGCTTCAGCACCCAGATAAGCATATTGAAGCTGAGAGTGTTGATTCATTTTCAAAACAGCAATCAGGCCTGCTGCTTTCACATTGGTGTGGGAGATAATAATAAACAACCAGGTATCAATTTTTGATGAGAAGGAGTCCAACGCCACTGTTGACTGTAAGAAACAGCTGCAGTAAAATTGGACCATTTATATTTTTTTGGGCTTCATCTGTTGCTGTGATCCAGATCAGATGGTTTGCCTGACAAAGTTTTTGTTTTTTTAACTAAGATAACAAAAAAAAGCCTCTGGTGACACACAGTGAACTGGAATATTTTCAGTATGATCATCTTGTGACTTCTAAAAACAGATTTTGATTTGTTGCTAATGCCCTCATTTTATATGCAGAAAATAGGGCCCATTGTATAGATGCTTTTTACAGAAATTTTATTACTTTTCTTGCTATGTGTGTCTAAGTCATGTTAGCTCGGATCTCTATACTATTTACTGCATTTAAAAATGCAATGTGAGCTCTGGAAAACTATTTAGTAGCGAAGGATGGCACTGTCTTTTTTGCATGTGTTTTGTAACTCTGAGTTTCTGCTGAGGTTGCTGCTTGCTGCAACACTGTTCCCCAAGAGCTCAAGATCATGCTCAAGATAGACCAGGAAGTGTCCCATGATCCTTTGCACAGATATCGAGAATCAAGAGAACACACCTTACTAATAAGTACTTGGTGATTGCGGTGCCTCTGAAAGACTTCTTCCTCTCTAAGCGAGGAACTATATTGCTGACACACTGCATAGTAAATCCCAAATGTGTCAAAACATGGTCCCAACCTACATCCATTGTTATGGCAATTTGCTATCTGCATCACATTTCCATTAGTAATTGCATTCCTATTCATAATGATAATATTTCTAACTTGAGTGTAGGTGTGTTGCTTACAGCTGTGAAATTTCTTTTGCATTACTTTTCTACCTACTCTGACTGATCACTCATATTTTTATATACAGCGCTGATGCCTCTATCATGTGTTTCTGTAGTAATCATGTTTCTACCTCATGATCATGATTTTTTCTCCAGTATTTGTACCTGTGTTGATGACATAACTTTCATCATTGCTGTGTAGTATTTTTCCACACACAGCTAGACTGTGTAGAATGAAGCTTCACCTGGATGACTCACTCTTAATGTAATAAATTCAAAATGCAGGCATCGTAATCCGAAAAAGCCGATCACAATGTGATTACAGTGCTTGCTGAATGCATATATAAAATGCATGAACACGTGTTTTTTAATCATTGTATGCATTTTGCATTTTAACACCTAGTATAAGGAGTGAAGAACAGGGAAGCGAGGTGGAAGAGTCTGCAAATTAACTACAGAAGCATCTGAAAACTGAGCTCTTCTCAAGGTCAAAGCCAAGAATCCCGTGCTGTCTTGTTTGGTTGGAAAAACAGAGAGTTTTTATGATAATCCTCTTGTGTTTACAGTACATAACAAATCATCCAGAACTAAATTTGCACAAGTTTGTCAAAAA
Source organism: Acanthurus tractus (assembly GCA_029783725.1). Taxonomy (NCBI): domain Eukaryota; kingdom Metazoa; phylum Chordata; class Actinopteri; order Acanthuriformes; family Acanthuridae; genus Acanthurus; species Acanthurus tractus. The sequence continues at coordinate 108,770 of JAQNCA010000020.1, read as the reverse complement.
GCGTGTGAACAAGACATCAATCTTAATCACTGTTCTGTTTATCTGCTGACTAAATGTTGGGCAGGAATGTGACCTTAGCCTAGTTAGCCTGCCAGCGACAGCACAACACCCGTGACTGGGAAGCTTGACTGGTGTCTGTAGCCCCAGGGGAGAGCATCGCAGCTGGGGAGGAGCACTAAGCCACAGCCTGCTCTCTGGTTGACAGAGAGCTGCAGTGTAACTAAAGACATGGAGGACAACCAGGAGAGAGCCAAGGACCGACTCAATAATCAACTCTGATATGGCTGCAACAAATAGCATCTTATATAATGAGTTGTGACGCACAATAGATTTTACATCAGTCTGGCAAATTCATGCCATTATGAAAGCTGGAGTGACATTGTCCTGAATTTTATCAACACTAACAAGGAACAATTTATGCATGACGATTACAAAATGTTCAGTTTAAAGCAAGCAGTCAGATTGGTCCTTAGCCTTGATGTAATAACTGTGCATAAAGGTGATGACGTCTAATTCTGTATCACTCTGCATGTAAGCTCCGGCCTACTTCTCCCGTATCTAGGCAACACAGTAAGACATCTACGGCTGCAGCTACATTTCACAATTTTAACTATATAACTGTTACAAAATGGAAATGCTCGAGGCCTCACTATGGAGCAGTGGACTGAGCAGTATATACCTCAGACAGAAATGGGATTTCTCAGTTGCCTCTCAGCTGTTGGACTTTCTACCATCGCACAGTTAAGCAGCATGTACAGCGTCGAGTCACAGCGCCACTGCGTTTTGTCCCAACAGCTACTGTGATCATAAACCATCATACATCCTTACCTTCATTAATTAAATATGACGAATAAACTAAATGTATTGACTGATAACACAGATTGTGAGGTTGTCTGTGTTGGTAACTGGTAGGCTGGGCTAGGCTATGCAGCAGCAGGCTATGTCTCTTAGCTGGTATGTTGCATAGCACCTGCCGTCCACTGTGTAAGGAATATCTATTTGTAAGAACAATGGCTTAGAAATGATTAGGCAAATAAAATGGTTCAAGTCTATAACTAACATTCTGCCATATTTAGTGACCACTTTAACTGTTGTGCAGCTTTACACCTCATGCTTAGCAGTAATCACAACATACCTCAGCCTGTGGATAGCTATTGCTAACATTTTCCTACTTCTAAACAGGGTTCTAAACAGTACCTTGGTGTTAAAAAATCAATTAGTCCTGCACTGTTAAATGTTAACATTGACTTTTTTTTTCATGGGTTCATGTGAAGATAAAACTAACTAATAAGGTAGATAGCCAAACGTATGTAGCTGATTAAGCGGCTAGCTTTATTAGCCAGCTTTTTGCTCACTTGCTCAGCCAGCAGAAAGATAAACAGCAGGATAGTTAGACAAAAATACAGAACAAATAACAAATATTTTCTGTTTACTTACATTCTCAACAAAAGGCAAACAGTAAAGATGACAGCCAGTTAGCTCCACAGGCTAATTTCCAAAACCATTAGCTCCAAGCACCACCTTTACTGGACACCATCCTCTAGTATTTCATTATTAATGTGGCAATTTAAGTGTAGAGAAACAGGAAGGAGAATTTCTCTACTATAAACAGTTACTGATATGCATCTGGTGGCTCTGTAGCTGTACAATAGCAGATATTAAAACTTTTAATTTGCCTAAGTCCCAAAGAAACACTAAGTTTGATCGAGCTCTGGTCCCTTGGTGGACTTAATCATCGCCTCATTTGGGACTCTGAAAAATTTCAGCAGTACTCACATTACGGCTCCATTTTTAACAGGAACATTTAAGCAGTGAAAAATAGAAGCCACTTAAAATGGAGTGACTGCTAATAGCGAGAGAGGAAGTGATTAATCTCAATTTTTACAATAGCAAATTTGTAGTTTGAGGAACAAAACAAATACCTACTGCAAGACAAGGTGGGGTTAGTAATTTATAGGGGACTACCTGTTTCCAATTCCAAAGGGAAGGGGTTGTGTTTCATTACATAGGCCTTGAAGGAAAAATCTACCATGAATTCTTTATTTGAAACGAGTACATCTGTTGGTACAGACATACACCATCCTCTGCAGTACAGTGCAAACGCTCTAAAGTGCAGCACTGGTGCAAGAACACAGTGTCCATGGGATGGGGTGAAATGCCTGGGCACGTGTATGTGTTTGCTGCAGGCTTGAGGCCAAACATTAGCACATTATAAAAGAGATTACAGGGACCCTGTATCCTTCACCCGTCATCTGTAGATACAATGACTGCTGTGGCCATCCCTGCTGCTCTTTTATTGGTCAGTTAGTTAGTTTACCTAAGCATGACTCGGATAGTGTAGTTATTTCACCTAATGACCAACTTATCCATGTTTACTGAGAAAAATCCTGGTAAATGTGTCTTATTTCAGTACCAAACACCTTTACTTTCCACAGACAGATATCAGTGGTGCTCATGTTATTATGATGTGACCATAAACCTCTTTAGATCTCTTAGGGGGCTCAGAGGTCAGGGTCAGGTACAGAAGATCAGCCCATAAACCGAGAGGAAGGTCAATACAAGGTTTAGTGTCACACCAGGAAGGAAGATGTTTGCTTACATAAGAATTTATGGATCGTTTCACGACGTCTTTCAGTACTGCATAATTAAGGACTTTTTTAGGTGAACAGCAATCTGTCTTAACAATTGCTACACATTTCCATTTTGGATATTTTCACAAATGATAAAGCAATGAATCAACTTGTTTTTGTTCTTCCAAATTATTATAAACCAGCATCAAGTACTCACACGAGAGAAATGTCTCATTGTCATATTAACAAGCAGGATATTTTTAAAGGCTGATATATTTCACACTCTACTGATGATAGATCTGCAAAGATGAAAGCTGTAACTGCATCGCATCACGATCAATTGAGGCCACTGCTGATGGGGAAATAAGTATCTCCTAGATCAGGCAACAGCTACATTACCTGTATTGACATATAACTGTAATATTATGGGTGGATAAACAGGACTTTCGTAGATGAACCAACCAATGAATTAACATGTTTCAAGAGCAGAATCAATCCACTGAAAAAATGCTAAGCCCTGGATTGAAGACTTCAAAGGTAAACCCAACTTCCAACTTCTATCCAAATTTTCAGAAACCCCTCATAATGTACTTCTGCTACATTCACCTACTTTCTACATTTTCCTTAGTGAGTTTTTCGGGTCCAGAAAACAGAGCAGAGAGAGGAAAACATTTAGTTTAGCCTCAATTTTAAAGAGAGTCTTTTTCGAGGACAATATTTCCCACACTACTAATGAAAGATCTGCAAAGATGCAGGTCGAGGTTACATAGCATTCTGATCGATTAAGACTATGAATCAGTATGCCTGCCTCTTCCATGATAGATTTCTTCCTGTTTTGACTTTAGAAATTGGCCTAAAATATTGAGACTTTTGCTCTTTCTAGTGTGAATAACTAGAGATAAGCACTCACTATTGGTAATTCTAAGCATTCCCTGCTATCAAACCTTAACTTGATGGATAACAATGCGATTTTGAGGCTGTTTCTGCAGGATTTCACCTTTAATGCTGCACTCCAGCATTGTCTTTTATCATATCTTCACTGTTACATGCCATATATTTATATTATGTCTCATATTCAGCCTGAGAGTAAGAGTGAGAGCAGGGATGATGCTCTGTGGAGAAGATATGCCATTGTTAGCAAGAGGAGGAGTTCAAATTAACAATGGGAATGTGATTCCATAGAGGGAAAAACACCCACAAGTCTGTCTACACTTGGCCTACATACTGTCCGTCACAGACTTCCCCACACCAGGCTTTTCTCCTGCACCAGTGCTGCAGGATCTTACTATCAGTTCCTCCTGGGGATCCAGAAACAGTGCCGCAGCAGTGCAGCAGCAACGTAAGTGGGACTTCAGTCTGGAAAGGCTACAGCACATATGTACGGAGAGGTATGAGCTGTAGGTGCTGTAAAAAATGCAGCGGACACCCTCCATCTTCATGCTGCACACACCCCTCGCTCAGGGGCCTGAGAGGAAGTCGACGCCAGGGAAATGAGGTGTAAAAACACGTGAGAGCACATAGCCGCACGCACCTAATACTTCTCTTAAAGCAAAAAGGTCCTCTCTTCATAGAGGGTTAATGGGAAGAGATTGCAGGCTACATGAAAGAGAGAGTAACCTCATAAAGAGGGGTCACGGGCATATATGAGGACTTACAATGTGCCCTTGTGCTGCACACAAAGGTTAGACAGAAAGACAAAAGAGATATGCAAGGTAAAGAGGAGACGTAGATAAATAGAGAAGAACAGACCTTGAGAAAGCAAATATAGAAAAGGTGAAGGAATGTGAAGGGATAGGACCTGTTTACTGAGTGAACCTACTAAGAAAAGGTACAAAAATATTGACTTGGAAACCTCTGAAGTTTGCTCGATGTTTTAACAGAAAATCTAGCACGAAAATATTTTTTAGGGCCTAAAGCAACTGTGAAAGTAAATGCTAAAATGTAGCATAACAGATGCACCAGTACAGAAGAGGTATAATATAAGTGAGGGTATCTTTGAATTCTTAGGAATCAAACTTTTCATTTACAAGAGGAAGACTGTGCCATTTTTTAACTCAATAATTGTAAACTGGCTTTTTCTTGTAAAGTAAAATGTGCCATCTCTCTCCATCTTTAGGTACTAAATCAGCAATGAGTGCCCTCTAATGAAAGGTCCTTTTTGCCAACCATCACGCAAATGTTTTCTCTAGAGCATGCAACTAATGATTATTTAGTTTATGGATTCACCTGTCAAGCTTGATTTTTGTTTAATCCATATAACAGGTTATAAAAAGGAGAAAACTGAGCAACCCTAGTACCCAGAGCCAGAGATGACATTTTAAAATTTCTTATTCTGTCACAAACAATCTATAATCCAACAATATTCAATGCCAGGATAAATAAAAGGGATGACACTCGACAAAATCTTCACATTTGAAAAGCTGCAATCAGATTATTTTTTATCTAATTTCTGCTTCATACATTTCCATTAGTTAAATACTAAAAAGATTCAATAATTAGTTTTTCTCCACATTAAAAAAAAAAAGGATGAACCCTCCCCCTTCCAAGGACTGTCTGCAGTTTGAGCTGGTTGATCTAAATGGAGACAACACCATGGTATGAAATGAAGTCACTGGGCTCCATGTGTTTGCAGCCTCTTGCTTTTCTTCTGAAAGGATATTGAACAAGCTCACAAAGATCATGTGGCTCCAGTGTAGTAACAGCAGCTCTAGGGTTAGAGCTATGGCAACCACAGGTCTGCAAATAGTGCAGGCCTGACTGCCTTTATGGGGGATGCAACACCAGTCTGAAAGTCAAGGTCTGTACATAGCTACAATTTGTACATGTATACTTTGTATTTTGTGTGTTTTTGTTCAGGGTTTTCCTAATGAGGCAATTATTCTCAACAGAGTTCTGTCAACAGGAAAGGCATCATAATGGAGATATGCTTCTCCCATTTCCCCATCAACCAATGAAGGAGACGGGCAGATGTTTGATGGCACTGTGCTTTAATGAGTGTGTAAGTGGTCAACATCGAGCTCAGTGACTCTGCATACATGAACATCGACTTAAACATTTGATCCAACTCATTTTAGCCACAGCTAGAAGCATATTTCTTCAACATACGCAAGCTAACAAAACCAACAAGATCCCCTTCTATCTTAGTAAGCAAATGTTTTTGAGAAAACTTGCACTTTGAAACCCTGAAACACTGAGGCACTGAAGTTAACTGAGTAACAGAGTTGGGGATTGTTGCTAAAAATAAGGATAATTAGAAGGAAATTTTGCCATTTCTTACTCTTTCGTTGTCCCTCCCACAGTACATCACAAGTTCTTTCCCTTTGATCATCATATTTTTAGTAATGATTAAATCTAGTATCTTTATATATAAAGGTCAAAAGTAGTCCAGAAATAATCAAATTAGTGAAGTGAAAGAAACATTATACTAAATTGTTTATATGTTTCAAAATAAAATGCCTAAAATTCACAGATCCCAACCTCTCTGGTGTCAGGATTTGTTGTTTTTCAGTTTGTATTGATTGTAAAATGAATCTGTTTGGGGTTTGGGACTGTTAGTTTGACAAAACAAAATAACTGAAGATGTGAATTTGGGCTCTTTTAGGGAACTGAAATGGATATATTTCACTGTTTTCCTGATACTGACTTGAAAAACAAGATAAATCTGGGATGGAAAAAAATATGTTTGATGCAGCCCTTAAAACAGAATTTTACAATAAGATCCAAAGGCAAACTGACACCTATCAGGCAACAGATCAAAGCCACTGCTATCACCTCTGTTAGATCGAAAGGACAAGGACAGAAAGGACAGTGTGTCTCAGTGGACACCTATCAATAGAAAATACAATACATAAATAGACATTCCACTCACTCTTGATCAATAGGGATCCAGGTAAAATCCAGATGTTTCATCACAGATAATGTGTAAACAGTAAGTCTACTGTGACCTTACTGGATTATTCATCCCACATCACCAGAACATAGCCCTGTGTTTCTGACATTGACCCATGGTTGCCTCACTAAAGCTTGTGTCTCACCTTTGAGCAGGGGCAGTGGGGTGAGCTCCACCTGGGAGCTCTGGTAGCGGAACTGGGACGAGCTGTGGGACCTCCTCTGCCTGGCTCTGCGCATCGACCTGCGCGGGAAGCCGTCCACCTTCTCCGCGGACGGCACCGAAAAGCTGGTGGTCGGCGAGGACGGACTGGATGGAGGCAGCTTGGTCGTCTCCATGATGGCTGTAGATGGCGGCGTCGGCGGTGCGTGCGAGCCTTTTTTTTTTTTTTTTTTTTTTTTGGGGGTGTGTAGGCGTAAAGGGGGGGTTTAATTGGTTTTTTGGGTGAATGGGGGGGGGGATGGGGTGTGGGGTGGGTTTAGTTTTAAC
>JAQNCA010000020.1:61173-98294 GCA_029783725.1 Acanthurus tractus | reverse complement strand
CCTCGCTTCCTATTTGAGGTGAGCACGTGTGTGTGCGCGCGTTGTTTGTGTACGCGGGGTTGCACTTGGCTTTGGAGGATCAAGTCCCATCCATTGTTCTGCTCTTCACTAAGCCACTTGTTCTCTCTCTCTTGCTCTTCTCTCTCTCTCTCTCTCTCTCGCACACACACATACACACACACACAAACAAGCAGACACGCTCGCGCATTTTAAAGACGCAATTATCCACGCGCTTTCATCTCTCTCAAAGTCGCACCTTGGCTGCCAGCGGATATCTTTTGCCTGTGTGTTTGGGCGGCCAGCCTTGAAACCCTAATGCTCTTTTCTCACCGTAAATGCACTTCAACCACACAATCATATATTCAGTACAAGGGCGTGCGTAATACCATGCGCCTGCGTCCCTTTCTCCCCTCCTATATTCCTCCTCCTCCTCCTCCTCCTCCTCCCCCCTCCTCTGTGTTGTGTCGCAGATGAGCTCAGCCGGTTGTCTTCTGGGAAAAACACCGGGGGGACCGGCAGTCCGGTAAGTGGCTGGTATAGGCTCCTGGTCTGCTCCTTATGTGGTATCAGCAGAGGCTGTTTATACTGGTCTGTAAAAGACAATGACCAGTAGCCTATCAGCACTTGTACTCTTACAATTTTTTGGTAATCTTTCAAGAATATTTTTTAAATCTTTATTAAATCCAGTATCATTTCCCTAAATTGCAAGCTAAAAATATCTGTAACAATTCTGTAGTGTCTCAGTCATGCTAGCAGCTCTGTGAGGCTTCAGGCCTTTACTCAAGACCGGTGGTGCTGTGTGCAAAATGCTGACATGGGCATGATACAAATCTGACTTCTACAGGTTTATTTACCATGTTTACCATCTTAGTTTAGCACGTGTGTGTGCAAAAGTTTCCTGATAAGCGCAGAAGGTAAAATACAGCCAATTCTGATTAAATCAGATCCAGTTTCAATTCTGACCTGAGGATGGCGCTGGAGGAGAAGTTAGGGAATAACCAAAATCACCAACACACCTTCCTTTTGAGGGAACATGCATATGTGTACCTAATTTCATTGCAATGCATCCAACAATTGTCAAGACATTTTGCTAAAAAAAACAAAACAAAACAAAACAAAATCAAACAAACAAACTATAAAAAAACATGCCAACCTGATGGTGGCACCGGGGATCACCAAGGTCTGTTTGATTTATCCTCTGAAGGACATGAAACTCTGCCCAAAATATAACAGCAATCCATCCAGTACTTAAAAACTTATTTCAGTTTTCAGTTATTTTGCAAGGACACACTAAACATGCAAAACTGTAAATGAGATGAATGAGCTGGGAGGGTGGTGTGGCCTTTACACAGCTTCCACATTCTTGTTAGAGTAGATTTTAATGATCACCCGAGCAGCAGTGATGGCCGTCCCTCAGGGACCACTGAAAGCCTCTGACTCCCTGTGCATGGCACCAGTCGCCCCTCCTACAGCAGATGAATGAGGCTACATGTTTCTCTTGTTGAACCATGTCATGGATGGCAAAATAATAAAATGTATTGTAAAAATTTTATAAGTTGAGAAGATTTCTTAAAGTTTACACAGTCGGTTATGACAGGTTTGCAGCAGTATTTATCTTGGGTTAGCTAACATTAGCTAAGATTAGCCACCATAAGCTAAAAGTCATACTGGACTAATTAAGGCCATGGCAATAAATCGTATGAGTGTATTCTACTTATTTAAGTTGTTCGTTCCAAAAACTTAAATATTTAATTTGTAAGAGCTGTGTTTGTGGTTAATTATATTACATAATGTAAATTATGTGTGTTGTATATATTATATTGCAGATAAAACGGAAAACATGTTTTGTGATTGACTTTTTAATGAAACTTGTATTATTCTTGTACATGATAAATACAAAATAGTCAAAACTGACACACACACAAAGCCTCACCCTAAATCCTATATGGAGTTAACTGCATGAGTTTCCTTTGTATCCTTTCTCTAAGCACATTATCTTTAAAGCACAGTACACTTTGTAAAAATTAGCCTTTGAAAAACAAAGTTGTCATCTGATATATTCATTGTGCAAAAGCCACAAACACACTACAATCCACTCTTAATTTCCTTTCAGCAGTAGTTGCACTACAGCAGTTTTAAGCAGCCCCATTTTACAGTCAGATGAAGTCATTGGAAATATTAAGTAATTTCTCTTGTTTAACTCAGATAAAATGAGCACATTAGCAAATTATTCATTGTGCAAACTTTTTTTTTTTTTTAATCAGAGGTTTAGATCCATAGAACTCTGCCTTGCCTATCGACTCTAGCACTACTGGCCTTAATGAAGCCGTCCCTGACAACCTGATCACCTCATCCTGCTGCTTCCTGTCCTCTACCTCTCAGATCAGTGCAGGCCTGTTGTCAGTCTGCTGCAGCTAAGTTTGCAAAGCATAATTACAAGCTAACACAAAAACATGTATACATCTCCTGCGTACATGTGAATGGATGTGATTTAAGCACAAGGGGGCCCCGTGCAAAAATGAGGTGTGAACCCCCGTTGACCTTTTGTTAGTGAGTATTTAAATCAAGAACACATTTATTTGGAAACATGCACTTTATATACAGATAGATAAAACATAAATAATACATACACAGAGAGACTCTCCTATTTGCAATCAGTTTGATTTAAAGTCTTTCACAGTTACACATTCAAGTAAAAATTCTGCGGCCTTGAATGATTTGTCTCATGTTGTCTAGCAGAGCACTCACCCTTGCAAGCAAAGTTTGGTGCAAAATCTTAACGAACAATTAATTATATGGAGGCACATTTTCAGTAATAAGAAATAATGCAGTTTAGTTATTTGAAGTGAAGACAAAAAGGGATTAATGCATTTAACCATAGGAAATTTAGAAAATATAAAACAATTAAGTGTAGCAATGAAAAAAATAAAAATAAGAAATCTGAAAGCTTAGTTTGATTCCAGTGATTCAGTGTGTATAATAAATGATCAGTAGCAGCAAAATGAGGACACAATGAAGATGAGAGGACAGTGCGAGTGTCGATTATGCATGTTAAACTGGGTAAAAAAGAAAATAAAAAAAGGAAGTTTCCAACAGCTAGACATAAATCACACGTAGCAAGGTCAGGGCTGTGCGTTGAACTTTTTTGCAATCTCTAGCTGTGTTCATGCTGTGTCGCTACCATGGAACACTGATGGGCATTTCTCCTTTCGACATTTCCTTGAGGTTGCGAGGAAGTAAGCACTCTACCCTAATCTAAAATTACATCTCCGGGATTTATGTATTTAGCCAGATTTTCAGTGTTTTCGTTTCTGGGTGAAGGGAGGTATGATGTCCATCTTTGACTTCTTTGAAATCAAAACAGTCTACTCTGCTGGATTTTGCTGCTCGGTCGATTAACATTTTATCAACAAATCGCTTATTAATCATAGTTATTGAGTTTTCATCTGTAATCCTGCAAAGTTAGAGATTTTAAAGACTTGCTCCAGTTTCCCAATGAAATCTTCTAAAAGCACCACTATGAAGTTTAAAACTACTAGATTAACCCTCAACGAAGCAAAAAGCTGAATATGAGCAGCAGTCCAGACATTTTCCAGCTCTCGCTTCACTCTCTGCTGTCATGCTTTCTACAGATGTATAAATGTGAGTAATCATACTAATAAAACCCTTGTATTTTAACTTCCATGACTGTGGCTATTTGTTGTGTTTTCACTTCTAACAATCCGGCTGGTGTTTGTTTTAGGAGATCTTAATTGTCAAATGTCTCTGCTCTGTGATTTGGTACCGCTGGTCACTGGTGATTAATTAAACTGCTCAAAATATGGAAATATATAAATTAAATGTCCATTTTAGCACAGGAAAAATGCTCTTCCTTTGCTATTTGGCATGTAGTGCTAATGGCTGCTAATGTTACTTATTGCAGTATCCATTCATTGACCTCTAGAAGCTCAGAAAGGGAGAGATCTCCTGAGGGATTCCCTGACAGAGGCAGCGAGGGTGGGGGTTGAGAGGGAGGTACACTGAAGATGCTGGAGGTAGTCTGAGACACAGGTGGGGGTGCTGGAACTGTGAGCAGGGAAAGCAGAGATACAGGACCAGGCTCGGCGTGTTGACTGTAGCTTGGCTTTGAGGCGAAACAAGAGGCAGGAGATGGCTCCTGGTTTGGGTTATGGGATGCTGAGAGGGACTGATGAGCAGAATCTTGAAGAGGCGTCGGTAAAGAAGAATGCAGCGGGTTTGAATTGATTGGATTTTCTCTGAAAAGACATGAAAGAGGCTGGAGCATGGGACAACCGTGCTCTACAAATCCTGCGTTTTCTGACGCAACTTGAGAAAAAGGGGGCACTACGTTAGATGGAGCTTTCAGAAAAGAAGGCTGTTTCGTTAGAGAAGATTGAAATGCATCAGGTTGAGGTCTAGAAGCACAAGCATTTACTGGCATCGAAGGAGATTTAGAGATTGGGTCTTGCCTTGACTGAGGCTGAGCAGCTGTGGTGAGTGAGCTGCAGGGTGCAAGGTTTGAAACAAAGCTGGTGCAGACAGGCAGAACATTCGTCAGCCTTGGTGCGATTTGCGAAGGATGATTTTTGTAAAACAGAGAGTGAGGAGACGGGACTGTAGGCAGAGAGACAGACCTAGGAACAGTTACAGAGCTGGAGGTAGTGAAGGGTTGAAGAGACGAGCTGCTGCATGGGGCTAAACTTGCAGTTGTTGGTACAGGAGCTGAAGATGAAAGATCGCTCTTAAAACAGTTAAGGGTTTGAAGACCTGGGTTGGGGGTTAAGGAGGTAGAAAGCGGAGGGGCAGCAGCCTGAATGGATGCTGAGACTTGAAGAGGGACTCCAGGAGGTCTGGAGCCGACCTGACAGTCGACCGAGATGGAAACCTCATGCTTGGTTGTTGGCACAGAGCCGGATGTGGTGTCTTGGAGGCAGCAGAAAGGTTCATGGCGCTCCAGGGCTGTCGTGTATCGGTGGAGTTCTTTTTTCAACGCAGCAATCTCCTTCTGAAGGAGTGAATTTGATCTCTCCAGACACTGGAGCTCCTAAGGAGAAAAAGATAAAGGGTGAAAGGAAAGGATTAGAAGATAAGATGGAGGTAGGGCTATGTAGAAAAAAGGAGCAGGTCAAAAGTAACAAACAGCCAATGCCAAGTTGAGTTAGGTATATCTTTATTATCCCTATGAGTTGCACTTATCGGCCATAAAAACTGATTAAACACATTTATCATGAGAAAAATAATAAACACAACCCCATCTTGCTCATATAATATCTCTCCGGGCCTGAACTGTGCTGTTATGAAACACTGCAGCCAAGCAATACTGATGACACTCTGCTCGAAGACCCTTCTTAGGTGCTGTAAAAGAAAGGCCAGCTGCTAAAATGTGTGGCAGAACCTCGGAGGAGAGCTGAAATATTGCCCGTAAATGACATTACTGCAGGTTCAGCATGAAAGGTGAGGGTTGGCGTTGGAGAGAGCAGATGAGGTGGATGAGGTGATTCCCTGCTGATGAGTGCAGAGCGGGATCATTTTATTTGACAAGTAAATAATCTTAACTCGCCAAGAGACCCTTCAAAATAAACCTGTTCCTGTTTATGATTTCTGTAGATGTTTTCTCTTGGGAAAATCAATCAACCTCACTCTTGCTTTTTATGGCCACGTTAAGTTTTGTAAACACTTCCTTAAAAGCAAATTTGTGTCCCGTGAGAACAGAAGATAACAAGAGCAGACTTGAACAAGAGTGTTTCCCCTCAGTAAGATTATACTTCAGTTATATTCTCAGTAAGGTAGCAGAGACATGGTCAAAGTAGGGGTGCTATGCAGTGATGTGTCACGTACACTGACCATTGACTTGTCTACAAACTCCAAAAGTAGTTTTTTTCTTAGTAAAACCAGTTTGTGGCACCGGTGCTTCTTCAAAATGAAGGTGAAGTACACGTGGGGAGAGCAGAACAGGAAGAGAAGAAGAGTGAGACAGAAAGAGAAAGTGTGGGTCTCCTTCACACACACACAGACAGGGCTCGATGACATCTACTCACAAACACAGACTCATCCAACAGGTTAGAACAGGTAGAGCATAAAGCAAACGGTAAGTAAAAGCCAAAGAGCAGATCTTCAATCCTGAAGTGCAGTGTACTGCAGTTTAATGTAAGTTTGAACTTTATATCCATGCAGTTGAAGTAATAAAAATATTTTAGAGGCATGTCTATGACCTGAAGGCAGTAAATTAGATTTAAAGCTGAACGACACATTTAAGGAACAAATGACTCATTTGGCGGCAAGGAAACATTTTTAGCAGAAATCTATGATGTTCTAGCCATTCTGGGAACATTTTTTAACTTCCTAATTTTACTAATTTTAGGTACTTTTTTACTGTCCTAGGTAACCTGCTGCTGAAGGTTACTGAGCTGTGCAGAGGTTAAATGTGTTGCCAAGGAACGTCCTGGCAGAGGCTTTATTCACTTTCCTGCTGAGAGATAGATAAGAATATCGATGCTGCTCCTCTTTCTGCATGCTAAACACATAGCTAAAGTCAGGAGATGGTTACCTTGGCTAACTAACACCTTCAAAGCTCACAAACCTGTTATCTTGTGTATTTAATTCTTGTGCAAAAATAGAAGTGTAACCAACACAAGTTGTGGCTTCAGAGGTTATGTGTCGCACTTTTTCTTGACCGACAGCAATGACTTTAGAAGTCATGACTTCTCCTCTTTAGTTGTTCTTGTATGGATTTAACAAATAAAATGGTGTTAATGTTAATCTTGAAGAGTCTAAAACAAGCCAACTGGACTATGTTGAGTCCAGTTGCCTTGTTTTTGAGTCTTCAAGATAATCATGACCTGGATGAATGAGAATCTACACAGATATGTTAATGTGTGAGCATAAGTGATGCAAGTAAATGTTTTATGGTCTTATGCTAAGCTAGCCTACTTTTGGCAGGAGCTTCACATTTACTGTACAGACCTGACTATCATCAACTGTGTCATCTCACTCTCAGCATGCAAGCGAACAACAGTATGTCTCAAAATGTCAAATTAGTGTCAACTGGTATGAACAAAATCATATATTGCAATATTTTTGAACAAATACCTTGATATCAGTAATGCAACGATATTGCAGAAATGGTTGGTGTTACTTTTTACATAAATCTGATACAAAGCTGGTGCTTTCACGTATAAACCTTCGAACATAAGTCTCCTTTGAAGAAGAAAATTTTCTGATGAAATAATTTAGTGAAGACTGTCATTTTTAAAGGAAAGCAGATGATTTACAATCAGATTTATGATACATAATCATTTGTAATGTGAAAGTCGTAACTAAGTGGGCCAAGACAGGTCTTCGTCAAAAGTCAGGAAAGTCCAGAAAACTACATCACATTCCTGCAATGTAGAATTGAAACTGTAATTAAAAACCATGTTTTTTATATTAAGTCTCTTTTTTTCTGTGAGGACACGCAACAAAGAATTTTAACAATGGAGAAGTTGATGAGGATTGTTTCACCTAATGTTTTTCTAAATGTATGACTGTATTCTTGGATGGAATGAATGACGGAATTACATGCGCATTTTAAAAGAAATGTTCCATTCATATAATTCAGCAGAGCAATTTAGGAAATTTCTGAGTCAAGCCATGTTTTGTTTCATCAAATACAGTGAGAAATTTGCCCATTGTGTAAGCCTGTTCTTGTCAAATTTGCCACTCAGGTAAAATTAAGAAAGGCTGAGATTGAAACCAAAGGCAGGAATGTGTGTGTGTGTGTGTGTGTGTGTGTGTGTGTGTGTGTGTGTGTGTGTGTGTGTGTGTGTGTTTATGTATGTGGGTGGGTTTTTGTGTGAGTGGGTGTGTGTCGGGCAGAGGGAGGGGCCATGGAGAGGGTGATCCTGAAGGAGTGGCAAACCTTCTCAGAAGGCAGAGCACTTACTAGAAACAGTTATGAGCACGCCGACAGATTACACAAGACATAAACACTAGTCACACACACACAGTGTTGGAAAGAGAGACAGAAAGTGAGAGACTTAGAGCGTTAAAGGAAGAAGGGAAAGAAAAAGAAAAGAACAGAAATAAGGAGGGAATGTTTTCAAACCTCATGGAGCTCGTCTGCTCTCTCTGTTTGTTTTCTCCGGCTCTTCCTGGCAGCATCTCTGTTCTTCTCTTGTCTTTTCGTGACTCTCCTCCCCGTCTGTTGTCCTTCTCCCTCTCTCTCCTGTAAATATTAAAACCACACACACAACTTACTTCCTGTTACTTTAGTACACATTTGTTTTTTTAGGTACTTGCTTTTCTTGTGGTATCCTCTACTGCCTTCTATGAAGTGTGTTTTGTTTTGGTTTGTTTTTACTCCAGACATGAACAACTTTTTGGTGTTGCACAATGTTTTGAAAGATTTTGTAGTTCATAAGTTCAAGAGACAAAATTACAACATAAAATTACACGAGATCTTAAAGTGAGAAGTTGTCGCGCGTGATGTTACATTCATGAGCAAGGTCAAGTTGACAAGGTGATTTCATAAGCAACTAACAAGGTCACTGACGTGAAGATAAAGTAAAGTTTTCCTTCTGATTTCTTTAAATGCCTATGAGACTTTCAATAATTAATTGATGACTGTTTTTCTCTTTTTTCTCCATCAAATGGATACTGTCATGCCACAAAGTAGGTTTATCTTTTCTTTCCTTCTTTCTTTTTTTTTAGAAAAGCTGATGTATGTAATGGCTCAGACATCGGTCAGTCTTTGCTAATGGCAGAAATAGACTAGTGTTATCATGACAGTCAACTAGTGCCAACTATTCCAATGACCCCATATAACTATCACTAGAATGTGTGCTTTGGTCCTTTTTGCCTTAATTTGGTATTGGAAAACTGAAAGTGACAAAAAAAGGAGGAGAATGGGGGGAATGACATCCAGTAAATGTCCCCAGCTGGATCCATGTGGTCTTTGCAATCAGAGCACAGCACAGGGTATGAATGTCTTGACAGATAATTTATGAGAAAAAACTCCCACAATATTCCTGTTAGACCTATCAGATGGACTAAGATTGTTTGTATCTAAGCTGCTTTACTGTGGGTTTTTAATGAATTTAAGGTGATCTGATCACAATAAAAACCAGGTTCCAATGTGTTTCTAAAAAGAAAAAACAAGAAATGCATGTAACAGAGAATAAAATGTAAATAAATAACATTTAAACTGTTACTTAATTAGTTTTATACATTAATTTATATAATGGTTAAATTGGATATGTGAAATTCCTTCATAAAGTTGAACTTTATTTTTTAGCAGTTTTCTTCCTGGCACTACGGTAATAAACACTTGTACCCATCAAGGGGCTTCATATGATGTGATTAAGTGAACTTTGGACTGATTTAAGTGATTCGATTGATTGATTGATTGATTGATTGATTGATTGACTGATTAATTGATAAGGGACACTTACTGATTCGGCGGTGTAATTGTGGCTCTCCTCAGCTGACAGCGAGTCAGGGCTGTTTGGCTCGCACTCGGTGTCCATAAATAATGGTGACATTTCTTCAACCGAAGAAGACTTGACTGCTTCACCGACTGTCCACCGGCAGGAACAACCGTAATCCAGCCCGGGTCATCCGTGCAGAGCACCCGCATGTAGAGCCGGCACTATTCAAATTCTGTTGAAGGAGCACGACCTGCGCTGCCTTGGAGAAAAATCTGAATGACTCAAGATGCAAAAAAAAACAAAAAAACAACTGTATTAATGTGGGTTTTAAAAATAAGCGCTGCTACAGACTATTTCTGTGATGCAAACTAATCTCTGCAGATGAGTGATGTCTTCAGTCTGGACACGTTTCAGCTCAGAGTGAAGCGCTCTGCCTGTGTGACTGAGCTCTTTTGAGCTGGAGAGATCTGGCACCGGAGGCGATGATGCAACATGAACGCGACTGCTTTCGGTTTCTCTTTATTTTAAACTGACCCATTGCGAGTTAAAGGAGGCGACGAGTTTGCGGGGGCCCTGCTGCGTTTGGGTGCAGTGGGTTATTTTATCATTTTCAGTTTATAATAACACAAAATGGCGTATAAAGCTGATTTTTTTTTTTTTTTGTAATTCAACGCGTGTTCAGTGTATCTTTTTTAAAATAGCTGGTGTTTTATTAAAGAAAATTAGAACCAAACAGCAAATATTGGAGCCGGATATCTTCACGTCAAGCATTTTCATAATATTTTAGCCTACTTACAATCTATCTGACTGTCTTCTAAAAACTTCTGACCCACTAATTTATTCCTGGGTGTCTAAAGAAAAAATATCACAAAACTCAATTTTTCAATTAGCATACATAAAACAACGTTGTCTTTTGTGAATGTGAGGTTATTTTTGACATTTAACTTAACATTTTGATTGTACGCGAATGTATCATGGAAATGAATGGGAAAATACGTTTCGGGACAGGAACAGGACGGAACCCAATGACCATATAAAACAAAGTAGGATGCGCCTGTCACACGTGCAGGGGATTTTTCAAACACACTGCCAGGAAATAAATGCCCTAGACCCTTCAGTCAACTGCTTTTACGGGTTCTTAGCCGGAAGTGATGAAACTGATGGTAGAAAAAGTTACATTCCTCGACTACGTGCATGGCTTAATAGCTTCTCGATGAAGTTAAAAGACACTGCCCGGACTAAAAGATTTTACAAAATAATTCCTGGCTTGTTTTTACTTATTTTGTCGGTAATCACAGTAAATTATGAAGCCTATTTCGGAAGTTACTTATTACAAATTTATTTCATAACTGTTTTCTCTCTAAAGAATGTTGCGAGAGTATTATTGCTTAATAGACATCTGAAACGCAAGAGAAATGATTAAATTGCGGCTTGAAAAATGTATATGCGGCAAGCATCTCATAGCCAATTGTGGACAGAAACCTCAAATAAAAGCACCGCGATACATTTTTCAACTATAGTTCAACACCGTTTTTTTCATTGTTTAGACTAACATGTAATACAGAAACGTAAGCTTTATTTTTATTGCGTAATGTTTTTCTCTGATATTAAAAGTTAATAAAATAGTAACTCCTAAGGTAGCCTGGTTTTCAGTACCGAGAAAAACTGGAACTGCCTAGTACTATCTTAAAATGATCGGTAAGTGGCCTTATCCCTGCCTTAAGGTAGCCATAGGAATTTGGTTCAAACTGCAGAATTGCATCCTCTTATTTAATCTGTATTTTTGGAAACACAACAGTGTATATACCGTGTGAATCTGTATAACTGACCTTAGTAAAGAGGGAAACAAGTTGGTCCAGCCAAACGTGATTTTGTCAACAGACATACGGGGGCGCCAAACTAGCATGAACACTAGGCGCCGCGGAAAGCGACCACACCTTGAAATGCTCAATAACCAATCAAATAGCATCATATGTGTCCAATAACCAATCACCATTCGCTCGTTGCCAAACAGTCCAATCGGTGGCTGCCTGGGGCGGGATTAGCATAGAAACCTCTTCCTGGTTTTCTCGGCTCGCAATGCTCCTTATAGATGCAAAATATATTTCATACAAAAGTCCTATATATAATCGATAAACTTCACCTAAGTTGTACGTCGCGATGGGTTTGCTGACGATTTTAAAGAAGATGAAGCAGAAGGAGCGGGAGATGAGACTACTGATGTTGTATCCTGTTTGAACAGTTTACTAGCTTAGCTTGAAACAAAGTATAGCATTCATGTAACGTTACCCACGTTATGATAACGGCATCTGTGTTCATAACATAAAAGGCTTGAGCAGCAACTTATATCGTTGTTTTATAAAGGGTAGCTGTCGTTAGCCCCTTAAGTTTGTTTTGCGCATTTTGTGCTAGCTGTTAATAGCTAGTTAATAGGGCTGTTTGATATAAAGGAGTGCATTTTTCTTCCTTAACCTGGTTTTGTAGAGGTCTGGACAACGCAGGGAAGACGACCATCCTAAAGAAATTTAACGGTGAAGACGTCAGCACCATCTCCCCGACCCTAGGCTTCAATATCAAAACACTGGAGCACAAGGGGTAACACACACACAACACACCACGTATGTCACACTATGACACACACAGCACATACGAAGTTGTGGTTCTAGTCGTAAATTTCGTAATGTCACACTGAGGAAGTACTGCTCTTCAAGTAAAAGTTCTTCAATCAAAACTGTACTTAAGGAATAGTATATATCAAAAACTTAAGCATGCATTTAACAAAGACATGGTCCGTGAACGTGTTTTTCTATTATATGTTGTGTTTTTGGATTCATATTTTTGCAGACATTAACATGTGTGTGTCCTTTTAGTGCTGCAACACTACTGAAGTAAATGTTTAAGGTTAGGCTAATCTGAACAACATTATGCACTGTTTGGTAGATTAATCTACAGAAAAGCATCATTGTCTATAAGATCAATCTATCATTGCAGCATCTTTTAAAAAGTCAACTTTTGATGAGCTCAGAAAAACTGCACTGCTTTTAGCCTTAAAAAATGCATGTTTCAGCTAATGCATAAGACTTTTTTTTAAAGTCTGTCTAGCTCATAAGTACTGTGCATTTTTGCAATTTAGCACCAGTTACAGCAAAAATCCCAAAAAGGAGTTAAATGTGCGGCATGATTGGAGATGCCTTGTGTTAACTGTACAGAAAAAGTTCATATCTGAGTTAAATGTGGTTAATTTTGCCTCTGAGATTTAGCAGAGTAGAGGTATAAAATTACAAATGTAACTAAAAATGTTTGTACTTAGTAACTTGTCATTAGATTATTTCTATTGAACAGGTTTAGACATTCTTTGTCACTGGAGGAGCAGCTTGTCAGAATAAAACGAATCTTGGCTGAATTCTATTGAGCTTTTTTAGTTTGAGGTACTGGTGTTGTACATGCTGGTTTGCTTTCACGACATTATAGTAAAAACGCAAATAAAGAAAAAGGAAGGATACTGTGTGGAAAACGTAGGGATCCAATAGCCCTGACTCTGTCTAAAATGCTGGTTTCGGTATGAATGAGTAACCAAATATATGCACCAATTTGTTCACATGTAATTTAGTTTGTAAAAATGGGACTGTGCTATTTCCCAGTTTTGCGGACACCTAAATATATCTTAATAGATTGCACAAATCGCCAGTATCCATATGTGCAAACAAGTGTGTTTCTCCAACAAGTCTACATTAACGTGTGTAACCATCAATTGTCACCTTGCATCTGTCAACCATCATCACTTTGAAGTACGACTTATGTTAGATGTCAAATTCTCCTATGCCTTTTCTAGGTTTAAGTTGAATATTTGGGATGTTGGCGGTCAAAAGTCACTGCGCTCTTACTGGAGGAACTACTTTGAAAGCACAGATGGGCTGGTGTGGGTGGTGGACAGCGCAGACAAACTCAGACTGGAGGACTGCAGGCAGGAGCTCAGTGCACTGCTGCTGGAGGAGGTACACACACACACACACACACACTCTGGAATTATGGGAATGAACATCTTGTGTTCAGCAATTAATCACACCTCTTATATTACACACCTCAACATTTTTTGCAAACTCTATGGTTTTATGTTTCCCCCCCCCAATCTGTCTTTAATGTTGGGGTCAACCAGAGAGACTGTAAGGAATAACAGTCATGACAATCTTCTTCTTACATCTTTATCATTATTCTATGAGTCCTCTGAGCTGTGTGTCCTTTCCTCTGTGCAGAGGTTAGCTGGAGCTACGCTGCTTGTGTTTGCCAACAAACAGGACTTACCTGGAGCTCTTTCGAAAGAGGCAATACGAGAGGTGAGGTTCATGCCCGGGATGCTATTTTAAATTCAATGTCACTCTTTTGTAAAAAAAAAAAAAAGAAAAGAAAAAAAGAAAAAAAAAGTGGTGAATCACAATGTTCTGGCTCTGTTCTTCCTGCAGGCGCTGGCTCTGGATAAGATTAAAACTCATCATTGGTGTATCATTGGTTGCAGTGCAGTAACAGGAGTGAATTTGTTAGAAGGAGTGGACTGGTTATTAGATGATATTGCTGCAAGGATCTTCACTGCCGACTGACTGTGCACATCCATGATTTTTTTTTTTTTTTTTTTGCTACCGCAGCCTCTCATTTGTTGAGCTTTGAAATGACTCCAGGCTATTTATTGGACAAAGGGGATCTGAAGTGTCAGGTCATATCAGATCACTTTTGTCAAAATGAATAAGTAAACTGACACAAACTGAAGCCTCAGTTGATTGTTTACAGCGTGGAAGGTAAATCAAGGACCCTCCTGTTTTAGTTGGCCTCTACTTTTATACTTTGTAGTACATCAAATTGTCACCTGATTTCTCATTTGCTTAAATGTGTTCTGTAATCATTTTAAATACCTACTAAATAAAGACTGCTGTGTCACTATTCACATCAAACATGAATGTTAAAACACCTCATCAAATAAATAAACTTATTTCATTTATTCCTGGCCGCATAGAACAGTGCAGCTTTCATTTTTTGCTGATTTTTTTCCTCCAACTCCACATCAAACAAGGGTGCTTTCTGATGACTGTTGCCATCATGACTACAGAATTTCCAATGAAAGAAACCCTCATTTCTTCTTGGCTGATGAGGTCAATATAATTTTTGTAACTGGATGACAAACATTTACCACCTCTCTCATGCCAACAGTTACGCAAAGTCAAAAAAAATTTTAAGGACTGATCACAGTGGACCTTGTTTTTTTGTATGTAATTTAATTTTGGAGGCACTGGATCATTCAAACAATTTGCAAACATTGTGATAATCCTTTGTTTGCTAACATTCTTAACATTTGTCAGCCTCTCTAATGAGAGAATTGCAACTACTTTCCTTCTTAATCTTGTAATTTGGCCCTTTTATACAGTTGGCCTGGGAAAACAAAAAAAAAAACATTGGAAACCATTTTTTCCCCCCTTCCCCATATGTAATAAGGCTTTATTATTTAAAATAATAGTTGCCTATCAGGATTAACTGCAGAGTATTCACAATTTTAAGCTGGCATTTTTAAATTCTTTTCAGTGTCCTTTTGCATCCTGGGTTAAAAAGGATCAAGCTGGTCCCTTTGTGAGAAAACTACTGAGACATGATCATCATGAAGTAGGAGACAATATTAGTTATACTGAAATCTTTATTTTAAAAATTGCATCAGTTAACTTTGCACATTAATCTGGAAAAGCACTAAAACAGCCATTTACAATCCATACTAAAGAGTGCTGCTCTGTCACCGCAGTTTGAGTGGTACAGGACTGGATACTTTAAACATCTTCTGTGGCATCACTCGATCTTAAGACAAACTGCAGCTAAGTTTCAGCACAACACAGCTGATGGAGCTTCACGGTGACACCCAAGTTCAGTCTAGAGTCTGCAAAGGAAGAGGACATCTTAGAAAAACACTTCCAAAAAAGAAAAAGGAGTACTTAATAGTTTGTTGTTGTTGTTTTTTTTTTTAAATCAGAGGGGATACCAATCAGTCATGAATTGTCAGACTGGGGCGGTAATAAGAAACTCATCACTTTAAAAAAAAAAAAAAAGCTTTTGTTTCAAGTTTCAAGTTATAAATTCTTACCAGGCAACTCAAAGCAGTAGGCAGCAGATTGAGCTGGACTCTGAGGAGGTCAGAAAAAACAAGACACGTATTAAAGTGTGTAATAACACAACAAGAAACTACAGCTTTTATTCTTGTGATCAGAGGGGATACCAATCAGTCATGAATCTTCAGACTGGGGCGGTAATAAAAAGCTCATCATGTCTTCTTTATGAATTTAGACAGCTTAAATAAAAATTACCCCAAACATTTATGCTGTCAAATACTCACCGACATAGGCCAAGCTGCACACAAGACGATGCGATGACTTCATGCTGCCAGACAAAGATTTTATGTTATTACTTGAAATGGCTTTCCCAGAAACCTTTAAAAAAAACAAACAAACAAAAAAAACTATTGACTCTTTAAATTCACACCATGCAGTCAGTGTTACAGGTACTTCAGTATTTGTAATTTATTCCATTTAGTTAACATTTTGAATATTGAGTTCAATGTTAAGCTCCTAAGCTGAGAAAGTTAATTTTAGAGTCAAATATTTAGATCTTTATCATTTTCAATTCACACTGCTCAATTCTGTGACTGTTCTATTTATTTGTAACCCTTGTTACTGCCTTTCAACCAGGACACTGGAGGTTTAAGGGGTTTTTAAGTCTCTGCCAATGCTTATCCTATACATGATCTTTACGTAAAAATGCATTGATGTTAAAATGATCAAATCTGCATCAAGCATTCAAAGTTGGGTACAGAGTAATTACTGGTCCATCAAAGCATCAAATATTTCAAACAATTCTGATAACAGATTACAAAAGAAAAGTTGTGTAAAGGAAAGACGTAGTTTCTGGTAAGGGATCAGGATCCAAGGACTCAGTCACACACTTAAGCCAGCCTTACCTTTCCATCAGAGCTCCAGCAGGTCACCTTACACCTGCAAGGATCAGGGTTCTCAGTGCCTACTGGGTCAACAGGAAGGGGGGCCAACTTAAGCTAAGGGGTATGATGCAAATCCCCCTGACTGTGAAGGAATGCTCATCATCTCCACAATACCAGAAACATTACTATACCTGCTCATTTACCTGTGGCAGTTTGAAGTTGTTTTGTTGTGCCATTAACTCCTTGACTTAATACTCTGATGGTATCAACCCTGCAAAAAAATGAAATCCAGTTTGATAAGTCTGATTTTTTTTTCTTCTTCTTCAATACATTAACATAACCAAAGAAATTCTTGTGTGATCAGAGGGGATACCAATCAGTCATGAATTGTCAGACTGGGGCGGTAATAAGAAACTCATCACTTCTGCCGAAGAATTTTCAGCAAATTTAACTGCACTGATCAGATACACACCTGAACTCCATGACAAGCTTGGCCAATCCCAAACACTGCTTTTGTCCGTCTCGTGTCCAGGCAGGCTGTCAGCTGGATCAGTCCTGATTGGTGCAGAAAAAGGATGCTGTTAAGAGGACATGGTATCACTACATATGGAGCCTAGAGTCTCATTTTTTTCCTCATGTTATTCAATTTATATGTACATTTTAAAGGAACTAGGGTTATCAGCCACACCACATTAGCTTCTATGCACAAAATATGAAACAGTGTCACTTTCATGTCAAGCTTGTTTCCATTCAGACTGTTGGTAACCCCAACGGGCCTTCACCTTACTGCCAAGGTAACACCAGTGGGTTCACCTTTTCAGGTTCTGGCATTGACACAAGGCGTAAGACATGTGCGGGTGTCATCACGAAGGAAACAATAGAACTGACATTAGTGGAGTTAAAGTCTTAAAACTGCCACCATTTTGGGCTTTGTCGAGAGATTTTGGAATAACTGACATGTTGGCTCAGGTGCATGTCGCTGAGTAATTGTGTAACAGGCTCACTCACCTGGATAAACATCTTTTGTGGACATTGTAGCATCGTTCCACACGTTCAGTGCTCGATACCTGCAACAAACATGCAAAGATGTCTGAGAACACAACGATGCAAGGAGATTATCGGCATAAATGTGACCGACACTGACGTCAGATATTCCATTTCTCAACAGCAGTTCAGACGAACGAGATTCCAAATGTATCTCATCATGTTCAGCGGGCCTGGGAAGAAAGGACACTGTACTGTTGCAACGAGTGAATGACTAACCTTTCAGTGGAAAACCTCCATGATGCTGCCAAAGCTGTTAATCATCTGTTGACAGAAGATAATTGATTACATATTCAAATGAAACTGAAAGAGGTTTATATCTAAACTGAACTGCAAACTAAAACTTCAATTGACTACATAGCTCATACATGTGATCTAAATTCAAAGATGACCATGTGTAGAATAAGTCAAAGTCATAAAACAAAAATATTTTAAAGCGCATTTCTTCTCAAGTACACTTAAATCAAATGCTGCAATAGATCATGTGAATAAATGCAGTTGCTCAGATGTTCGTGTCGTTTCACAGCGGTTCAAAGTGAGCTAAGTTTCATCATCATCGGAACTGCATTAAGAAAAGGACATGTACTCTTCGGATGTATTGATAAGGAAAAACTAAATAAACTCACCATGAGAGTCAGTGGGCTCCTTCCTTTTCATGTATCCTGCAAGAGAAGTTGGCATTTCAATAGAGTATAGCAACAGCAACGCGTGACATCCGGACATTTGAATGTTTGATCAGTGCTTTGGTGACAAATTGCCATGTGACATTAGTCGTCCAGGTGTTTGATGGGTGCTACCCCATGTCATCCTTTCAAACATTCAGAGATACTTTGCCTTTAGCCGATGGGAAACTTGACACTGAATAAATATTGTTTTGTCTTGTACCATCAAGTTTTTTAGTGCTAAAGCCAAATTATAAGCTGACAAGTGCAAAAGTACTTGAACTTGTTTGACTTCCCACTTGACCAGATAATTTTTGTGCACATTAGGATCTATTATACACTTCTTGGAATGAACATACACAACTCAGGTAAAGACTCACATGTTGTAGTACATCCATGTCCATGTGATGTCCACCTTCAAATTTATAGTTGAGTTTCCACCTAGCAAAAGAACAATACTAAAGGTGAATCACATGACTTGAGAACTAAATATTTTGTTTTATTTCAACTTGGGGTGATCAGATTAAAGGCTGACATCACTCGAATCAGGCATATGCTTGTCATTAATTATAATCATCATGTTTAAACCCCACTACTGAACACAATCTTAAAATCAATCCATCTTTTCCTCACCTCGAGCACAGGTTAGCTTCTTTGAAGGAGGGACATTGAAGAGCCACCTACAAACAGAAATCAGTGGTTAGCCAAACCAAAAAGTAAATCTGGGCTTTAGGATTTTCAAGGGCTGATCAGATTTCTAAATTAGCATCACAAGAATCAGGCATATGCTTGTCTGTTTTAAAACTCATCAACTTTCACCCTTGTGGAATTTGATAGATCCTTTCAGCTCAAGTCCAGCTCACCTCAAAGCTCTTCATTCCCCTTCAGCTTTGGGTCAGTTTTGAACATCTAAGGAGGGAACAAAAAAAAAAAACGTGTTAATATTTACATTTGTTAAAATATATTCACCATTCTAACCATAAAGTTCTCTTGAATTAACTGGGTTGTGTTAGTTTGGAGATCATGTGCTACTCAGAATCTGGTAAAGAAGTTTCTTCAAAGGCTGATTCAGTAAGAGAGAGTTCAGAGACTCATCATTGCAGCACTGCGCTCCTGAACAGCCACAGAGGCAAGTACAGGCCATCTACAGCAGCAAATTATAGTAGATTTTTTTTCTTCAAATTACCTTGTGTAGAGTTTTGCCACTCTAGCCACACCTGAAAGACAGAAAAAAACAAACATGGTCTTATTGTGTATGAGCGACTTTAAGTATGCAAACTAGCAGAAGCTTCATGCTACTCAGAAAAGTGAGAGATGAAGTTTCCTCAATAGGTTTCAGTGAGAGAGTTCAATTGATACATCACTGTAGCATAAGCCTCCAAGTCAAGTCATGCTAGTTCAAATCTCATTTTACAAAAATCTGATAAAAAGCACGTTTAACCTGTAAAAAGGCCATGTGGTAAAGATAAATTACCTTTGCAGGTGGTCGTTTTGGCTTCCTTCTTCGCCATCTAGAAAAACAAAGTAACATTAATCATGTGAAAGTGTTGTAGCTAGTCGGCTAATTTCCTTTGGCCGGTTGACACGTGACCGCCCCATGCAGCCTGTTCTGGACGACATGAGTCGACCAAATGTATCTATTTAATGTCTCACATCAGAAGAATAAAATGCAATCACAGTCATTCAGGACAGGTCTGTGAAAGTTATCATCATTGAGAGACATAGCTTGCAGCCACAAGCAAACAGAGGCCATTTCTGAAGAGATATTCGTGACAAATTTCTTTCATTTTTTAAAAATATTATTTGCAGCATTTAGTATATATGTTGTCCTTTAAGTTAACAAAATTAAACAGTTCAAATAAATATGTTTTACTATCGGATGGTGAAGGATTGTGCTTGGTTTTGACTCAGGTTGGATTGAAACCCTGCACATACGCTGCTAGCTTAAACACCCTTTGAGCCGATTACGATTTTAAAAAAAGATTAACTCTTATTGCAAAAGTACCATACTGTCAAATGAATAACGTCTCCATGTTACATTTTATCTAAAATATCGTAAAGTTTGCTTTGAAAGAGAGGTAGTAGTTCATGTGCGTGGTCTTACCTTGGACAGAGCAGAGAAGGAAGTGGAAGGAGAAACGGGTCCATCTACTTTTTATCTCCCGACTGCAGGACTCCTCCCACCCGCCAAGTTTTAACCGGGAAAACGACTCCAACCTTCCAGCTGGCAACGCCAGGCTTTCAGCGAATGACTTTTATCAAGTAAAACAAATTGTTTTATGCAGGAGAGACTCGCCGTTCGTGGAGCGAATGCTTTAAATTCCCAGATAAAGACAAATTTGAAGAATGTGTACGGGGTTTCTTCTGCTACGTCATTTCCGTTAAGAAAACGCAGTATTCTTGAGATCCACAAGAGGGCGGCAAACATACTAAAAATGGTAAAACACATGCACAAGACAATATTAAGCCAATTTAGTAATACGTGACCCTAATACTACATACATTCGTCATTAAATAACCTAGGATGAAAGTGTTGAAATTTAAGATTATTTTATCAAGAACATGATCTGCATATACTTAAGTTTTCTTAAGCATAGTTTCTGCTTTGAAAATGACAAACTTTTCCTCATCTTTTTTATGACAAATATCACTCTATTGAATAAATACAACTAAATCAATATGGTGCACATACACAAACAGCTTCACATGCACAGAGAGCTAGTCACCATCATTTGTATTGCTATCTATTTACTATGCAGGTTTATGTCTTTTATTTAAATACAAACTTTGGGTATTTTCTATTAAACAAATCTTTAAAGTCTCTTGTTGTGTTTTTATGGGATTTATCTTCATGTTTTGTGCTTCATTTGTCTAACCCTAACCCTGCAGAAACAACTTAATGCACGGCTTCAACTAAGAGGCACTTTCTTAAAGGTGTTAAAGGAGGGAAAGCAGTCTGAAAGGGTCCAAATCCAGAAACATTGTAAGATGAAGGCCAAGTTAAAACATGTTCTCACAGTATAGCTGTTTTCTTGAAGTTACTGGTTTTGACCCTTTGTTTTCCTTTAAAAATGTGAATCTGAGTCTGACCCTTCATTCAGAATCATTCATAGCAATTACTCAATTACTGACATCAACGAAATAAAATCTGTAAACTGTATTCAACATGAAAAAACACCCATCACAATAAATTAAGTCTTTATTTACTCAAAAAGTACTTCTTGTCATAGTTCATGACTTTAGATATTTTGATTAGGATACAAAAACGATTTTTATAAAATTATCAGAATTTTTTTGAACAATCATTACAATATGTACAACCACATTAGCTGAAGCTATAAGAGTAACTGAGCACACTTGAGGTAAAATTTAATAATAAAAAAACAAATACAAAGTAGATAACAGGAAATTACAGCAGGGCTTTTGTGAAAATTACTTTTTTACATTTTTAATAAGGGTTGATTATAAATACATAAAAAATCAGTCTGTCACATGTTTTCGTCCCAGTTGACTGTCGTAACTGAAGATACAGTTTGTTCTTAATTTCTATTTGACCTCAACAGTGCAAAAGAAAGATGTTTTAGGCTATTAAAGCCACTCTTTTGAAAAGAGAACATGATGTGCAGCGACAACGGACACAATCAAACCACAGACAGTGGGTCCTATAGTGTATTTAGTGCTGATTTACAACCAGTCTATAAAAAATTCTCACCCTCATTCACATGCACACAAGCATGCATTAACTCTCCTGACTTGTCCCTTCAGGTTAGGTAACCTTCATCAGAACGCACAGCGAGAGATGGACGTTATCTCACGAGGAAGTCAAACACTGATAAGCTGTTCTATCTGTGCACACACAGATTAGAAAACACCTATCTGAATGGGTTAACGTTGGTAAAAACAGCAATTCTTCCCCCGACTATTAACATATAAATGATGTCTTAATTTTGATTACAATCTTAAGTTTTTCCTGATCACTGATTAGCTGCCAGACAGCAAAAAATGGCACTGATTATCATACAAGAAATGTGAATATTTCCACTAAAGTCCACTTATTACAATACAGTGGACAGCTCCCATTCCTTTTGGTTACACATCAACACTTTCATTGTTTCATAGTGCTAATCCAAAGGCACTCGGGATATTTGGGCTCCCAGCTCTTAATAGTGGATTGAATGCAAGGAGCTAAGATGTTAAGACGTTGTTACACTGCTGACTAAAATCTGAAAATAGCAACAATAGAAGGGAACAAGAAGCAGCTGAACTCCGTCACACGAGGACTGGGTTTTTCCATCCAATCCAGTCCCATAGACCTCACTGTAACATCAGCAGCTTGGTTCCCTCAGCTCACACAGTAAAACTGGATACCTGCAGTATGTGTGTCATCATGTGCATCATGATGAGACGGGGAAGTAAACTTTATGAGTGATTAAGGATTAGTAAATAACATAAATAATTAAAAAAAACTTCCTGCCGACTTCATGCTAAATCTCATGCAGCAGGACTGTCAATCACAATTCAATATTAAAGGAAATGTAATCAGAATTTGACGGAATAAAAGAGGAAGCTGTTGATTTTATTGTCCATGACGCCTTCTAGTTCTACCGAAACTCAGCTAGCACAGCGCTGTGCTGCAGCTTCTTCTTCGCCGAGGGTGAGGAAGATGGTGGTGAGGATGACGTCACGGGTGTGAGGGTGACGCTGTAGAGGTTGGCGATGAAGGTCTCCCAGCCGCGACGAAAGGCTCGGTCCAAGGCCTGATGGCAATGAGACAGGAGAGTTTAGTAATTCAAGCTTAGCAAACTTAACAACTTCAGCAGGATCTGAAACATAATGAATAAGTTGACCTGAAAGTTACATATAAGTCTAAGTCATAAGATATTTCAACAATTTCTGCGAAATTTTGTAAAATTATCATCTATCAACATAAGAGAAATATTTATTTACATATACTATAAACTCTTTTGGTGCTTCTTTGTAGAGGAAGCTCACGTTTTTTGCATTTCTTAGCCGACCTGTTGTGTTCTCACTGCACGGCTCTTTAAACATTCATTCAACATGAATGTTTCTGCTGTCCCTGTTGGTGGTGCACACTAACCCAGTTGTTTCATCGAAACTTTTCAGGAAATTAAAGACCGGTTAAAAAAGTGCTGACCTGTTTTTGATAAGGTTACTTCACTGTTTCTATTTAAAACTTTATGAGAGGGAAATTGAAGCTGTTTATCATGTGAGTTTTGTCACACTAAAAGTGTACGTCCCTGAACTGGAGCCAGATACACTGAGGAGTGATGTTTGTTCTTTTCCTGACTATTTTTTTTAAATAAGTGGTTAGTGATGTGAGGATTTAAAAAAAAAAAAAAATCCAGTACATTGCAAGAATAAAAAGCAAAAATTTGAACTTTATGTGTCCAAAATGTCCTTTTCCTGCTTTTTTTCCAGCCACACTTAAGACTTATCTGCTGCAAAAGTAACAAGTGGTTTTATGCCAATAAAGAATATTCAGCTAGTACTTAAAGAGAATGACTAGTTTGCTTCTTTTTCAATATAACAATATACAAGTACTCTCTGAACCCTTGGCCGTACACGTAGTTTTTGCAAACACAAACTGGTGACTTTGTCCTCTATCCAACAGGGCTCTGAGGCCTGAAGGTGCAGGCTGATTGGTTAACAGCAGTGGAATGTTTTCACGGTGTGGGCTTAGGAGGCGGGTCAGCGCTGCTGTACTTCGCTCCACTGATCAAAGGACGTGATATAGGAGGCGAAGGAATGTCACCTGAGTCCATGTGTCTCCATGGAGGCAGAAAATCTTTAAGAACATGAGGAGTCGGGTGAAGGTACAAGTTGTATGTTTAAGCAATGCTGTCGGTGTTCTGTCAATATTTGCTGCCTGTATAAATGTGCGACCCAACACATCTCGATAGGTACAGTGGGGTGGGGTTTGGGATAGTGCTGTCTAATGACACTCCTTAGGATCTTTTAACAAGGCAGCACAGATCATAATAACACTGGTTCACAGTTAAAAGTGTCTTCGTGAAACCTTAAAGCTTCATTTTATTCAGGTCACTCAATATGACGAAAGGGAAAAATCCCATCAAAGGAGTTTGTCTAATGAGTCAGTGCTGTGCACCGGTGGCCGCTGTACCTTGACCCTAGTAGCAGTCTATTATTAAGGAGATAGTTTCCATGGTGAATAGGTCTAATAGCCAGTATGTAATACGTGGAGGATATTATGAGGGAACTTTACCCCTCTGCTCCATAAACTGTGTGGACGCTGTTATGTAACCTCGAGTAGCTTAAAGTTTAACCAGGTTGAGTGAATATGGAGTTTATGGAAATGTTAGGAGCAGAAAGCAGATGAAAATAAGTTTTGTTTAACAGAAAGGGTATTTTTTTTACTATTTGACTAGTTTCTCTCACCGTGCGATAATTCTTCCCTGCGTTCTTCTTCAACATCTTCATCCCCTCCTCTTGCTCCTTCTTAAACCTCCTCTCTTCTTCTCCCTCCTTTCTTCTCCCCCTCTTCTTGTCTCTGATCAGGACCTGGTCGTCCTCCTCCTCCTGAACTGCAAAGTGCACAATCACGGGCTCCTTCCCTTTTCCTACCCTCCTCATCTCCCTTTCCGCCTTCCTCATCTTCTTTATCTCTGTCTCCATCATCACCCTGTTGTCCTCCAGGGCTGCTGAACTCTCTGTGCCCAGGCTGGGCTTCTCATCCTGGGCTGCCTCCTCGGCGCTCTCCTTCTTCTGCTTCCTCCTGGAGCTTCTTCTCCACCTGCTGCTGAGGCGGCTGGGTTTCCTCTGGAGGAGAGTCTCCCCGTCGTCCTCCATCATTCCTTCATTGTAGTCAAATGCTTCCTCTCTCTCTCCAGAACCTTGCACCACATCTGGGCTCAGGCTGCTGGTGACTCCCCCTTCTCTGTTGCTGTCCTCCATCCCATTCCACTTCTCCTCTACTTCCTGACCCATCACCTCCTCTTGTCCAGCGGCCTCTGGCTCATCAAGGCGACCATAGAAGCCGTTGGCTTTGTCCAGAAACTTTGGGGCACGAATGGAGCTCCGCATGGAGCTTTTCCTGGAGTTCTTGCCAATAGCCATCTTTTCTCTTTCTTTCACTTCTTATGTCCTCTGTTGGACTCTTTTTTAATGTGTTTTACTGCTGTGTTTTGTTACTCCTGAAAGATAAGATGCAAATTGACTGGAGATTAATGTCATTACATAACTCTGCATTCATTTACACTTACTGGAACCTCCCTTTATTACACTTGCAGTAATCATTTCAAACTAGCTACCAGAGATTTTACTTTAGCCACATTTCGTGAGAAGTAAGACAATGAAAAACTAAATAAAAACAGAGAAAATGCACCATTAACTCTGTCTAACTTTGTCTAACTGTGCATGTGTAAATACTCAAGTGCATGTGTGTGTGTGTGTGTGTGTATGTTTGTGTGTGTGTGTGTTAGACTGACACTGCAGGTCACAATCAGTGTTATCAGGGTTGTGATGATAACTGAATGTCAAAGCTAATGACACAATGTTCTTACTACTGAAGACAAACACTCACATGGACAAAAAGACTAGACTTTGACACTGGTTTACCAGGTTGGATGCTGTACAGCAGCCAAAATCAGTGATCTCATGATGGCTATCTGTCCAATGCCAAAGTCAGCCTAACCTTTGGCTCAATTCTGATGATGTTAAATGGGTACTGAATGGGTAATGAAAAATGCCTAATGTCTTTACTCCATAAAGAAAGGTGTAGTTTGGTTTAGTGATTATTATCGTCCAATCTTTTGCAATGGGCTAGAAATTAGCATTAGAAACTAATACTCCAAAATAGTGCTCAACTGAAGGGCACCTTTGATCGTTTTTCCTGTTATCTGCATTTAAAAAATTTACTGAAAATCAAGTTTAAAAGAAACTTATTGATTTATGTTTTCCTTTAATTTGATTTGTTTTTAACCTCTTGTGATAGTTTTCTAGTTTTTCCGCAAATGAAAACTATGGTATGTATCGTAAAGAAAAACTCTAGAGAGTTCATACTTAGAAGACATAGATGTTTTAGGATATCAACAAATCTGACCTTCTGTCAGAAAACCAACGAGCATCAGAAGAATGGGGAAGTGAAGACTACTGCTCTCATGCCTGTCTGAATTTAAAGGTAAAACCAGCAGCTGATTAGCTTAGCATAAAGACTTGTGACAAAACCAAAGCATGAAGTAAGGTTGTGGTTTCATGTGAGGTTATATGACTAATAGACTCATTGTTCACCACGAGCAGCGACTTTTTTGATTCCTCCAGAATATTTGTTTCCTCCTGTTTTAATTCCGTATGCTATGGTGGCAGTAGCTTAAACAAGCTTAAACAAACTGATATTGCAGCAGCAACACACTTCTGATAAATCTTTCAGCAAGTTAGCAAATAGAGTATTTTTTTATACATATTTCTTTAAGTAAGCTACATATTAGCCTTAAGCACATAAGTTTGAGAAGTTAGGATGGGGTGTGTCTAGAAGCAGTATCCATAAACCATAAACGTGGCTAGACATTGTAAAATTATAAAATTTGTACAACATTCACAACAAAGAAACAATATACGCAAACGTTGCAAGAGTTTTGCAGTTTTCAAGTTACTATCATCGCTGACAACTCCAAAAGAGCCCTGTGTATTAGCTTTGGGTGTCTGTAAGCAGGAAAAATCTAAACAAAAACTACTACTACAACGAAAAGGAAAAAAAATAGAAAGAACTACATTCTGTGCAGTGATACATGTTTAAATTGCGTTAAGTGAGTAAATTGTGCCTATTTCATATCCCAAATCACAGATCAGGAAGTAAATGCAGAGACAAATGTCAATGAACAAGAGTTGAAGTTAAATAAAAAAAGGAAACTGACAGTCAATGGCATAACAAAGCAGAAAAAACATTAAACGTCAGCAGAGAAGGTAAACACCAAGAAACACAGAAAAACAACACCTACCGAAAGAATAAGAAAATATATTCAATATTCTGCAATATATTGTAACAGGAAACAAGAGAACAACTATACTAACATGACTTATCTTAAAAAATGTCATGATGTAGCAGTACACATGATGCAAAACTTAGAAGATAAGAAAGAGTTGAAGGTCTTACCCAATCTAATGCTGTCCTCTCTTTTGCCTTCTGTGTGTCAGCACCAATGAATAATATATCTCTCCACTGTGTGACTGCGTGTGTGTGTCTGCGCGTGAGTATGAGTGACTGACTGAGAGCTCGGAGCTCTGGTTACGCCCCCCAGCATACGTCACACACACTTCCCCTTCTCCGAGCCTGCGGTTTAGTCATCTCCTAGTGCACACATGCAAGACAGGCACACACACATGCAGCGTTCTCTCTCCTTCAGGACTCTCTCTCTCTCTCTCTTCTCTTTCTTCTTTACCACAAAGCACACATAAAAACACACATTTTTCTTAGAGACAAATCTCTGATTTAAAATCTTACACTTGAAAGCAAGATGCAGGGAAGAACATGCCTAAATACACACAGTGAAAACTTATTTTCGGTTCACAGTTGCTCAGGAGCAAACGTCCTACTCTTTTATCAATCATTAACCATGTTAAGTTCCTCAGTAGTCATGAATAAACCTGCAGAGTAGATCTGATTTTCAGCTCACCTTAACCTGAAAGGCTGAGCGTTTGACCCTCTTAAACACAAAACTCCAACTTCTACAGCCTGTAACAAAGTAACAAAGGCATTTGATTAATTTATTTAAGGAAGCGTAAACCGTGTTTGGTCTAAGTAAAACAAAAATTAACTATATTTAGTTTGATCTGAAAACATATATTATCACATATTGATACAAATCTGGTACATGTTTTGAAATACATGTAAGCTTAATTAGCTAACTGGCAAACATTAGCATACCAACATGTTAGAATTAAGGTTGGTGATGGTCATCATGTTTAAGAACTACTCTGTACTGAGGGGCAGCACTGGTCAAGCTCTGATAATCACAATTTTTAAATACATTTTAATTTAAAATCCATGCACATAAGAGTGAGTACCTCAAAATGAGTTAATTCAACCTTAATTTAATTTATAAAACAAAATTGACTTTAATTGACAAGAAGACTGGTCAGGGGAAAATTTTAATCAAATTATGATTAACTTTTAGGTACTTTTCAACCACCAACTATCCCTGGTATTATGAATAATACACAATTTAAAACAAAAGTTTAAATTGTGTTTTGAATTTAGGCATAGCGTGACCCAAGTTCAAAATGTCTGCCTCTGAAATTAGGCTAGAAAGTAATGTAATTTGCCTCATATCCATTCTTGTGACCAGATTACTAATTTCCTTGATAAACTGGTGTATCTTGATAGAAAGCAGATAGACTGAACGGCTCGATCACTGGATTCATCCCTTTGTTTAGTTGGTAAACAGTGTGTTTGGGTGTAACAGGGAGTGGAGGCTTCTCAGTTCTGTGTGTATGTGTTTGCGTGTGTTGGGTGTCCACAAGTGTCCACATGCCTGATTTTTTTTCTAGTTCAGCTTTTTAGGATATACAGCACTCACACACCTTCTTCTACACAGACACACACACACACACATGCGCAGGTGTGTGAGGACACACTAACATCAGAAGAACACACAAAACAAGATGAGAGTCATACAAGTGTAAAAGCATGACAGCGCACATGATGATAGTTAATGTGACTGTCACAGGGTACAGGTTAAAGTAATCAGACTACTTTTTAAGTATCACAAGCAGTCTGGTCTACAGGTGTATGCGTGTGCCTTCTGAGTGAATCATGGTGGATCAAAAGATGGTGTGCGTCTGCCTCTATGACTTCAGCTCCTATTACTCATCTCCCGGTACACGTTTAGCTTACAAGCCCGGTGTGAGTGTGTGTGTGTGTGTGTGTGTGTGTGTACGGTGCTGAGGGAGACTCACACCTCCCAAACACTCCATATACAGTCACCAAGCAAGCGAGGGCGTAACAACTGTCAGTCACACGGGCCTGTAAAAGCCTCAGCTGTGTCGAGGTCAGAGAGCTCCCGCCCACGTGGGTAATCACTGATGACGGTATCAGACATGAGGAGCAGGTTGCTATGGTTGCTGTCAAGCAGGGACAAGTTAGGTCCTGTGGCTGGATGATTACTGTTCAGTTTGATGTGGTGCAGCAGGAGAAAACTGCACCACAAGTAAAAGTGCTTCATTAGAAATGTTACTTATTTAAGTACTGCAATCAATATGTACTGAGTCTCCAAAGCAAGGGATACTTGCACTGCTACTTGTACTTTTGTAATTGACATTTTTATATTATTCATGTGCAAAAGTGGGATATTTCCCTCCAAAAAATGTAGTGGAGTAGTTTTATGAAGTAATACAATAGATACATAATCAAGTGTAGTTTACCTTGGACTTGTGATAAAGTACAGAACTTGATTAAAAGTACTCAGCAATTAATGGAGCATGGACAGATAGAAGTAAGACAAAGGTCAGACATGCTCATAGCCAAGTGTGTGAGGTGTGACACTCTCATTATTACCTGACGCACTCACAGAACAGATGTGCCGTTGGCTGCTTTCAGACAAAACACATTAAACTGGCTGCCGAGACAGTCAAAACAGTCGATCAACAAATTCCTTAAGTCAGCATTTCTGTAACTTGTCAGGGGTCAGACTCCAAAATGTGTTGCAAGAAAAAAAGTCAGTAGACAGAAGAAGGGACGACCTGTTCTTTTTCTGTTAGGTCTCTTTCAGGTCCCTTTTTTAACAGTCCAGTCGAAAAACATCAATGATGGTTGAACAGTCTTTTTTTTTAACGCTGTGGGCACCAAAAACAACATTTGATTCACCTCTCTTGTCTACGGATGGAGGCACTCTTTGTCACTGACTTTCCTTCTCAGAATCCATTGCATCTCTTGTAGGCCTAGGATAGTGAATCAGTCTAACAAGGATTTAACTCC
This sequence comes from Acanthurus tractus, assembly GCA_029783725.1. Classification (NCBI taxonomy): domain Eukaryota; kingdom Metazoa; phylum Chordata; class Actinopteri; order Acanthuriformes; family Acanthuridae; genus Acanthurus; species Acanthurus tractus. Next base: position 68,270 of record JAQNCA010000020.1, on the reverse strand, counting down.
ATGTTTCTGAATTTACAAGTTTCTCCCAAACGTCGATCACACATCAGTTTCTGCAGAAAGCTACACATATGACACAATGTTTTGTTTATTGTCCCAAATGTTCTGATTTAAGCAACTATTATAACTTGACATTCAACGCAAAGAAGAAAACAGAATAACAGAACATGTTTTACATTATCTAGGTTTATTTTCAAGGCCAAGAATAGACATTATCACATTGTACAATGTAAAGAACAATATAACAGTAATAAATACATAATACACCAGTAAAGAACTGACTTACAGGCACTAATTACACAGAAGCAGGCACTAGCTTGATTTTACAGTATCATACATACTTACAAGTGACTGAGAAGCACTTGTTTGAGCTGTGATGTCATTAAACTTTTTATTCTTCCCCATTCTGAGGATGTCATGGAAGATAAACAAGCACAGCTCCAACAGCTCCCTTTAATATTTAAACCGTTTTTCAAAAATACTCTCGAAATACTCTTACTTTAAAGTACCAGGGATTTCCTGCCTGTCAAATTCAAGTCTTTTCTCGTCATCCAAGAGTGGAAATGTAACATGGACAGCGTGCTTTTGTATTTGTTTATTGCATAAGAAATTTAAACGAGTTTCAGTAGTGTTGTTTCCTTATTCAGGACCTCTAAAAGGATACTACAAGCCTTATGTTTCTAAAAAGCCTCACTAAAAATATACACATAAAAACACTGGCTAAAACTAGTTGTGGTTTTGTACTGTGCTATGATGTCATTTAAAACAAGCATTTGCAATCTAAGCTCTAATGCTGAAGCTACACTGGGAGAGGAACCTTTGTATCTTCGTTATGTTAGTGTTGCACTAGTTAGGTTGCTGAGTTGCACCAGTTGTGTTCTTAACACAAGTGTATGAGAGGGTCATAAATGCAAGGCAACAGTTATTTAGCGTTTTCTTTTAATTACCTGGTGAGATTTGTGATTTTTGTTCATGTTATGAATATTGTTTACCGTCAAAAAATGCACCTTTACCTCATAATACTGTTATCTTGATAGCAAATGCAAACAGTTTGATTAGACAGGTTGTATAGAGAATATTATCATGCCTATGATGATAATTAAAAGAATCTATATGGCTGAATACAGACTCACAGACACTAATCACGCAGAAATAGAAGCCATGCATGATTAAGTGCTCTGTTGCGACTGTTATCGGTCAAGAAGCTGGTTGCAGATCAGATCCAACCAGCGGAAGACAGAAAGCAGGAGTCAGATCTGCTGTAGCTGTAAATGTCAAACTGTCAGGAATGATGAGCACAAAGTTTACAAGTAAATCCCTACAAATAATGCAAGTATGGACATCTGTAATAAGATGCATTTTCCTCCAGCTTCAAGCCAAAGACTACCGTGATGGAACAGCTGGTTCTGCAAAATAAAAAACTGGCGCCCCCATCAGGCAACTGTTAAAAAATCCACAGTGCCCGTCCACTGTTATGCTGGATGAAGACAATTTATCCATTAAAACCAAAAAAGAAGTCCTGATATGACACAAACAAACAGTCAGCACAGCTTTAACAACACTCACTCAATATATACACACAACTACATTTACTACCTGCAACAAAAGAACAGACGGCCATAACCAGTTCAATTTAAATGTCCACTCGAACTGATATTTTTCTGTTTAACAGTATTTACAACATAGAGTTACATATGCAGCATTGAACAACAAAGTACGCTTTACAATATGTGTGTGTGAGTGTGTACGTGTGTGCTGATCAGACCTCCACTGCAGGGTCTGAACCCAGTCCCTGAGCCTGCAGAGCCTCCTCTCTCTTCATCTTGGGTTTCTCTGTCCGTGTGTGCCACACCAACACCTATAAAACACACACACGTATTATGAATGGAAATAAAAATATAACATTTCCCTTAAAATACAGTGTAACTAGAAAATATATCAAATTCAAAAAACATAATTTAAATTTCACCTCCCCCTCAAATCTGTTTTTTACATGAGATTTTTATTTTCCTAATAATAAAAGTAAGAAGTTTCCAAAGACATGAAACATCACACACTGTGTTTATAATTAATTTAAATTATTATCTACTTTATAATAAAGGCTCTTCTTTCTAAGTGAGACATATCTTACTCATACTTTAAAGTCCCACACACACATACTTTTGAGCAGTTGTCAGCTTTGGGCTCCAGTTCGTCCATTGTAACCAGTCCCTGAAGGAAGCTGCTTTCCAGGAAGCCCATTGGTGCCTCTCCATCAAAACGAGCCTCTGGATTGGCCAGGACCAGTTTGAGGGACACAGCAAAGCCGGCCATGTCCATTGGGAAAGGGCGACTTGGACGCCAGCCGGTGTGGAAGCGAACCACCTTGTAATCATTAAAAACACAAACACAAAATTGATGTTGGTAAGAAATTATCTCAAGTGGCTCTAAAAGGTCTTTCAAAGCAACTATTTGAACTTTTTGAGAAGAGAATTGTTTATATTTGATGTCACAGATGTCATAGAACAAAGATCGCCATGAGTATGAATAAATATGAGAGGGAAAAACAAGTGAAAAAAATGACTAAATTTTATATTGGTTTTGTCATCAAGATATAAGAAATATAAGATATGGCTGAAGGCTTTTGAAAATTAAAATAACAGCATTTTTTTGAACTGTTTATGATTTCACACTAAATTCGCAAAGTTCATTAGGGAGTCAAAAAGAAAGCAATTATTTTTGCTGCATGTAATTTGGCCAATAAATTATGTTTTTCTTAACTGAAGCAAAATACAGACTCAGAAGCATCATTTATCTTCTTCACCTGTTTTGTCAGTGGAACAGTAAACAAAACCAGGGAAACATAAAAAACACCCACCTTTCCTCCTTCGACGACAGGCCTCTCATATTTCATCCCTCCAACCAGACCCACTGGCCACACTGATACTCGCTGGGTACTCCTCATCTACGACAAGTCAAGAGGAAATAGGTTTTTCTTGTTTAAACACCGCATATTAAAAACAGACACTTCCTCTGCTCTACACTTAGTAAAGATCAGTACATCAACAGCTCATTTAACTTAACATGTTCACACTCCAACACTCACCTCTTCAAAAATCTGCAGACTGTATGTGTTATCGTCGTCAGCGAAGTAAACCACTCCCTGCTGGCTTTCTCCTCCTGGCTGAGCCCGTCTGTCCTCCCTGAGCCACCGAAGACCCTCATTTCTCTGCTCGACTCCACGAGGCTTCAGCCAGCTGGGGTCACCCTGAGCAGAAGAGTCACTGTTTAGACTGAAAGCTTAAAAACACTCTTTGGTTAATTCTTAACAGATGAAAAATACAGCTTAAAAAGGACAAAAACGGAAAAAACTTGTAAGATTTTTTTCTCACCTCCTGCAGTTTGCGGTCCTTGGCAGTGGGCATGTGTAGGTGTGTGTAGGTCAGGCCACTCTTCACCAGTAGATTAGACACCAGTGGTGTCTTATGTGGTGAGTCCTCCACCACGATCCAGTGAAGCTGAGGAACATGAAGAAAGGTCTGGGACAGACGGGTCAACTCGGCCTTCTGCACAAACCTGGACAGATAAAATTCAGAGGAACTGTGTGTTTGAGTGTGAAACAGATAAGCAATAACAGAGGAAGGTGGAAATGAAGTAGGTAAGTGAGCAGGAAATGAAGTAAGGAAACTGGCTTCCTAGGCTACCTTGCATATGTTGGGGTGATAACAAAGATGGTGGGGAGGGGGGGCTTGATCTGGGGTTGTTTAGTTGCATCCTGCTTTCTCATCTGCTCCTGAAGACGGTGCAGTTCCCCCCGCAGCCGAGATATGGTACGATCTTTAGGCATGTCATGTTCTGTACAGTCGCAGCGCTGACCTGCAAAGTGTATGACAAGATGGTTAATAGTATATCGATTGAATTGTAGAGTCAGACTTGTAGAACATGTGAAATTTATTATTCTGATGGGAGTTGGGACGGAGACTGTGTGTGTCTATGTGCTGGCCACTTACCAAGCTGCATCAATGCATAGACGAGGCCCAGGAGGGAGACCATGAAGTAGAGCACAAACACAGTCTTAAGCTTCAGCTTCATCCTCGTTGCCATGGTATCCAGGCCAACTTAAAGGATGACAATATGTAACAGACATTAGTGGTCAAAAAAGCACTTCTTCCTGGTGTTTTTGTGATTATTTGTATTATCTAATTAGATGTAAAAATTCTTCCTCTTGGCTGGTGGGATTATGACTTAAGACATAAAATGTTCAGGTGAATTAAGGTATGCAAAAATTCATTTTTTCAACATTTATGCTAGCAAGACAAGAAGCAAAGACGCAGAACGTTCCCATTCAACAATACTAACCGACAATTTTCTGGGGTTAGCCCTAAAACATTTAAACTGAGGATGCTCTTATCGCCTGAAAAGTTCGGATTGCATGCAAGTGCGTTTCACTTGATGATTAATCAATGTTAGCTAAGCAATGTTAGCCTAGCAATTTGTTTTAACAGAAAATGTTGTACTTTTATTTCTATGCACTTACTAGAGGCGGGAAATCGTAGAAGACAGAAGCGTTACAGTTGATTTATGGGCTTAAAGATTCATGACATCTTGTACAGATGTACGCAAAGGCACCTCAGTGCATCAGAACATCCATTCATTCGGCTTAGCTAGGACATTTTTGCAGCAATGTACCAACAACTTCCGGTTTTAGTGCTACACAGTAAGAAGTCCCCTAGAACGCGTAACTTTGAAACACGGAAGTTCCACGCGATTCCTGAGCAACGGCTGTCTCATCAAAAACGTTGCGAAACGATAATAATTACACATAAATTGGGGGTACATGTAGAAACAAACATGTAGAGCTATTTTTTTTCATTGAGGCTCATTTTTGCTTCTCCAAAAGATGATATTGATAATAGTAAAGACAAAAACCTAAGGGCTAGAGTTAGGTCAAATTTTGCACTAAGTTAAAATTAAGTTTTTGTATATTCTATCTTAAAAATGCTCAAAAACCATTTCTCATTATCATAGTGTCTGGTAAGTAGGTCATATGTTATGCTGTTTCTTGTTACTTGGTGTCTAACATTTGACTCGAGTTATAGTTGTTACAGGTAGAAACAGGTCTCTACCTATTCCTCTGTCCACTATAACTAATGACAAAAAACAAAAGGGCATCTTCTGAAAAGTCAAACAACTTTCCTTTATTTGTAACATACAAATAAAACACTGACAAGGCATAATGACTTAGTTTTCCCTTTCATTGTCGTTTATTGACAGGACTGTAACACTCACTCTCAAACATGGAGTTTTTTTTCTTTTAACATGTTTAAAAAGTGTTTTACCTGTATAAGGCCAAGAAATGTAAATGAAGATGGATCCACAACAGCTTATATATATATACACAGAGAAGATCAAGAGAAGGATCTGTGGTTTTGTGTGGGTATGTTACCATTTTCTAAAATAAAAGTAATCATTGACTTAAAATAAACTGGTCAGGTTTGGACTTAATTTTCAAACTGAAGAAATTTTCACAAAAGCAGTTTTACTTCCACTGAGCCTTTTTTTTTTTTTTAAGACAGCCCACCTGTCTGGATTAGATGTACACAGCTAAGCACTGACCTACAGTCAGTTTAAACTCTGCGTCAGGCATATTCACATGCAGTCTCACATTTTCAAGGAGAAGTTGGAGGAGTTGAGGAGTTTTTGCTGCAACATTATCATATTTTTGACAAATCATATTTGTGTTATTAGTAGAATTTCAAAGACCTTCAAATTACTTTCTAGTTAAATACTACAGCATGACACAAACAAAAACTGACTGTAGGTCAGAGATGCGGCCAATCCAATCCAGCAGACAGCTAATTAACAACGTGGCTGTTAAATGAAACAGATGAGGTTTGATTATGTTTGATTAACCTGAGAGAGAGACTGTCAGTCAGTTGATATTCTACTACTATGTACATCCTCTTATTTTAACCTATGCAGTACAAAAAAATGATTTACTGTTCTTATCAGAAGGTAGTCTAGCACTAAAAATGAAAAATATGTTGTTTACTTGATCTTGTAGTTCATGATCAAACAAGCATGAGAAACCAATATGTCAATGTGTTTTTTTTCTCTTTTTGTCCTCGCCCAATCTGGAAACAACCAAAAAAAAAAAAAAAAAAAAATCACCCAACACCCTGGATTTAGTCATCCAAAAGCTTTGTCTTTTTTTTTTTTTTGGCGATAAATAACATTTTGTTCAAAGAGGGGTTTCTAAGAATGTTTTTTCACATTTCACTCTCCCCTGTATTTCACATGTTTCGCTCAGACATTCATCTGTATGAAACCTTTAGCTGTGCCTTGATAAAGGAAACATTTAAAAACGTACCAACTGAAGCCCTTCACAGCCATCCTAACTAGAGGAATCTTTACATCCACAGTAGTGTAAAGGTTTGTATTTTTACTCCTCTGGTCAACATGTAAAATTTGCAAAATGACTACAGTCTTGTAATTAAAGGGTTTTCTGGTGGTTTCTAGTTTGGGCTTCTAAATCAACAGGCCAGCAATTGAAACGGTCCAGATATAACACAAAGGTTTTGTACAAAAAAAGATATGGAATCAACCAGATCGAGCTGGTGCAGCAGCCTCTCTAGGTTGATGAGTAATGTGGCGTTTAAAAATCCTAGTTAAAACTCCTACAAGCATCTTGGCTGCAGAGGGCAAAACACAACTTCAACAAAATCTTACAAGTACGCAACCTAATGCCAAGATGCTTGATGGATTAACAAACCTTAGCGTTTACTTTAAATTTCACACAACTGTCCCCCTTAACATACATCTAACATGCACAGGTGCTCATGGGAGATTTGTATGAAATATTAATGTAATGCTAACAGTCACAAAAGGATTTTTGACATGTTCAAACGGTGATGCTAAAGTTCAAAATCAGCACTGCTGTTGTGTATGCCTGATTTAGACTACAAGTTTTGCTAACATTGTTTACTTTTGTCATGCAAACTAATTACAGGTTGGAAAAACAGCTAACGACTGAGAAACAGGAGGATTAACAACCATTTAAAAAAGAGAAAAAAACACTTTCAGTGCTTTTCAGTTACTTCCATCATTCATCCATCCATCCA
>JAQNCA010000020.1:11600-43998 GCA_029783725.1 Acanthurus tractus | reverse complement strand
TGTGTGTGTGTGTGTTTGTGTGTGCATTATTGTGTTTATTGCCTGCATCAGGTGTGAGAGACCTTGCTACAACTGAAACATCCCTTATTCTCCCTCTCAAACACACGCACACAAAGCACACACTCATCCACCTGTGCATGCACACTGATGCACACATACACACACACAAGGGACACAAGGCGGAACTCTTTGAATTGTTCGACACGTTAAATAAAAAAATAAATCAAGTACATTGAGGGTATTTCTCTGAGTTATTGTAACTTAATGCACGAATCACGCACGCTCTCGAAGACACACACACGCGCTCTCTCACTCACTCTCTCACACACACACAGGGTTCAAATGTGTCCCACTCTCCTGCCCTTTTCTCCACCATGCATACATCAGTGCAAGTCTGGACAGCCTGCCTCAGTACAGAGATGCACAGCTGACGAATCCCTCCGCAGACACACTGGCAAGTAGTCCCTAATTTATGGGATTTTGATAGATGGCAGATTAAGAGTCTCTAACAGCCACTGCTTATCCTCAAAACAACCGCCCCTAGTTTCTCTTTCTATTAAACTAGATCATTGTGGATAATAATCTTGCTGTGAATTAGCAGGTGGGCAGTTTCTAAAATATATTTCTGCCGAGGTCTTTGAGTACGACTTGTTAGTAAAAAAAAATCAGTAACGTCTTAAATCAAATCTTTAGCAATTACAATCTAAAATGACGAGTAGTTACACTTAATAGTTCTAGGGGACTACTTTTTGTCAATCCAAACGGTTGGTTGGGAGAGGCGAACGCATCGGGGCGGATGTCCACCTCACTTTTCCCCGGGTGTTGTCCGTCTCCCCGGCACACACTCACGGCTGCTACCATCTATCCATGCAGTTCACTTCATTGTACTGGCTGTGCTCATCAATTAGGCAAGAATTAATGCAATAATTGTCTCATATCACTTCAGAGAGGAAAATTCACCTTTGAGAGAGGAGCAGATAAGTTTTGGGTGCGAGAAAGCGGAGAGGAACGAAACACAGGTACGGTGTGACTGTTATCTAGACTTCCAACTATTGACGTTACTAATGTAACGCGAGGGTACTAGCCGCAAGCTAACTGGCTAACATTAGCATCCCAACGACCCAACTAGGGTTCACTTCAGATTGCACTTTCGTGAGGGGGGGGAATGTCGTTTGAATTTTATTGTTCAGACTCAAGAAATCACTCCGAGCATTCAAACTGCTACCGTTTGCAGTTTAACGTCCCGAAAGAGACCGCTAACTTGAGTTTAATAATCCAGAGAGCGAGTTTTTACTCCCGTGCCAGCAGCAGACAGTAGCGTCAGTAGTAACAGCAACGCAAGCGTGGGGATAACAAAAGGACCTCAAAGTCTGACACACAGATGACTGCTTGGCAAAGCTGTGGGAAATACTGATTAAGTTAGCCAAAGGGACTCAAAGAAAGCGACGGGTGTGAGTTTACGACCTCTTATTTTTTGAAGTTTTTACGAATGGTCTGACTTTACACAAAAACAAGGTGTAACTGATCGTAACAGAGTCTATTAAAAAAAGTCCCCATATCATTAGTATAGTATTACCTGTACCTGATAAAAATAAAAAAAAAACACAAAAGGTCAATCTGAGCGTAGTCCTCTTGATCCATGAGAACATTGTTAGTCATCGTAGTTGTACTACTGTCATCGTTATTTGTCAGTATGAGTTAAAATTGACACATCGATGAGGAGAGTTGTATCAGCATTCATGATACAAGACAAATGTAATAACTTACACGTAACTTCCTTCACCTTCATGTAATGTGTTATGGGGATTTATTTGGTGTCGCCTATTACATAACAAAAGATTTCCAAGTATTTAAAGTTAGTGAGCGAAAAGTTGCCTGAGGCGGTAATAGGTTGTGAAAATGACTCTTTTAGCACAAACGAATGGTTGAGTAATGTATATTGCTTTAAGATGGACTCTGCCAAGTAAGTAAGCAGTTATTTATTTTCGTCTAAACCGTTTGTTTTTACTCACATCAATTGGTAAATCTGCCAGAGATCGAAGCTACCATAGCAGTGTTCGAGGCTACCACAACCCCCCTAAAACTCTCTCTGAAAGTGAACCGGGTGGGATTATACATCTTCGTTTCCTTTGCAGCTGCAGTTCAAGCGATATCCCGAACTTAAAAAAGGTGGAAATATAGGAATTAAAATAGATGAATATAGTGACTCGGGTTATTGTGAATTTCGAGTGAAGTTAACAGGGACAACTGTTGTAGTTGTGCGGTCCACCGAGAGTCGCGATAGACAAAGACCTCCAGAGAGCCTCAGACACTTGCATTGTCTGCCGAAGTTTGTAAGATATGATATGAACTCTTTGGTTGCAAAAATTGCCCCCAACCCTCCGTAGAAACGTAACTGCATCGTGTTTTCAATCTAGCGGATGAGGGGAAATAAGTTCATGCCGCACGCCTGTCCCTGCTTTGTTCTGGTTAGAGTTCAAGTTAGGATACTGGTGATGAAGTTGTTGATGTGGTGGGGAAATGAGGCAACTAGGCTAAGCGTTAAAGATTTATTGTAAGATGTGAGGGGTGTTCGTACTCGGTTCTTTCAGTCATGTCGGTCTTTGTTTGTGGTCACCTGTCGTTTGTAACCGCTCTGTGTTTGTGTTCGAGGAGGGAGTTACTTTCTGCCGTGTCCTTAGTTGACCGTCTAGTCTTTTGTGCTATTGTGAGACTCACTGGCCTGGAGATGCCGAGAGAGAGAGAGGAGGAAAACGACGCTTGGCCACGTAATGATATAGCGCTGATTGTGGATGACACTTAAAATGAGAGCCCCCTTCATTGAGGAGGGCCCTCAAGTTACCCATTGCACGTTTTCTTTCGACGTTGTTTTCTAGATGCTGGAACTTGTTAGTTGCGCTTTTGTGATGGACTTCCTTAGCATTTATGAAGAGGCACGTGTGTGTGTGATTCATAGATTTTTATACTACTGGCTAGAAAGGAAGTCAGGCTGAAAAGAGAACATCATGTATTGGACATCTTCATAGTGACACTGAATATGCATAGTTATAAGGTCAGGCCAGGACAGAGCAGCACCCATTTTATGCTTTTCATACTCACATATACTTAAATATCAAGGATGTGCAACTAATGGTGGTGATTATTATTGAGCAATCTAATAATGAGTTTCTTAATGTGCTGATTGGTGTAGAAAAGTAAGAAAATAGTGAAAATGCACACAATCATTTTCCTATAACTCAAGTTACCATATCCATTGAACTAGTTTTGTTCTATCAGTATATTATTGCATCTAAGGGAAAGGAACTAGAGGATTTCTGAAGTCTTTTTGATTGAAATGATTCTTTATTTGATGGTTTTTAAACATTTGAGATTAAAATTTATTACAGATTTACTTACACGTCACATGTTTAATAACTGGTTTTAGCTCTGAAAATAGTAGTGATATCTGGTGTCTACCAGATCATTGATACTGACTTGCAGCTGTTTAACTCAACTTGCAGATTGGATTTTGGCCAAAGTGTAACAGATTCACATTTAACAGAGTTTATCAATCAGTGTTGGTGTAAAATACATTGTTTCTGCTGTCAGTCACATTTTGTTAAGTCAGGGAGGGCTGCCAGATCAGTTCTAAGTGTCACAACATTGCCTGTTACTCATTGAACCATGCAGTGAGATTTTGAATTTGGGATAAAGTGAGCACTAGTATGGAATTGAATCACATGCTGTATAAAGCGTTAATCTAGATATCAGAATGTTGATTGGGAGAGAAAAGTGCTAAAATAAGATATCACAGAATCAGAATCCGAATCAACTTTATTGGCCAAGTATGTTCACAACATACAGGAAATTTGGCTTCAGCAGGTGGTGTCACTTGCAGCATGGAGAGAAGCAAAACAGAAACTAAACATAAATAACTAAATATGTACACATGTACAGAAGAAATAAGTATAGAAATAAAATAAATATATACACAATCAGTGCAAATACACAATGCAGTGCAAAGGATGGAGGAATATCTTGTTAAAGTGAGTGTGATCATTCAGCCGCTATTTACTAAAGTTATGGCAGTGGGGAAAAAACAGTTTTTGTGTCTGAAAGTTTTTGTGCGCAGGGCTCTGTAGCGCCTGCCAGAGGGGAGGAGGGAGGACAGTTTGTGTCCAGGGTCTGTCCAGCTGTTGTAGATGATGTTTCTGTCTTTTGACCAGTGTTCATAAAGCAGTACTTTGTCAACAGCCCCCTTGTCTTCTTATGGGTAGTGCCCCCATGACACAAACTTGTTTTTAATGGGCTGGAATGACATGAACACGATGAAGATGAATTTTGCAGTAAATAAGCTCTATGACAAATAAAAGTTTAGGATACCTTTGTGTTTTGTTAAACAATGATTTCTTCACAAATGAACGCCTCCAACATAATTTTTAACATATAAATGTAATCGCCCAGTGAAAAGTTAACATTAGGCTTTAAACTAAAACATGGTCACATGATTTTAAAGTCACTACCCTCAGGCTTCCTTTTATACTATACTGCACACACATTATAATTGGAGAAATATACATGTTAAAAAGTTTTAGTTAGATTAATTTCTAATGGTGCCAGTAGAAACACGAGGCTGTAAAGGCAGACTAGCAAGTTACCTTGCTAAGCATGATGCTGTTTAATTTCCCTGAAACCCTTTGTAATGTAGTTTAGCCACTTGTAAGCCACTTGTTAACCACTGCCTTTTGTAAGAAGCACAAAGCTCCAAAAAAAAATCATAAATTGGATGTTTACTGATGAATTTTATGTTACCATGATGTGGGGACAGGAAGTTCAGAAGTGCGTATTAATTTCCAGGTTTTAGGACTCATTCCTGCTGCACTTTGTTGAATGATAGCGACCAGGGTTTGGAAAATAAACTCAGCTCAATGTAAAACAATAGGAGTGCTTTTAGGGTAGCAGGAAAAGGTGCTGTTTTACATTAAAAGAGTGAATAAGGTTTTACTGGGTTTAAAGTGAAAAACTAACAGCAGCCAACTCACTAATGAGGGAAAAAAGGATTGTTTTGTGGAAGATTTAATCACACTTAACACAGAAGCTGTATTTTATAAAGAACAGGGTGTTTGAGTGGTGAAATCTTAGTTTAGGGTCTGTGTGTGTGTTTGTTGCAGCCATGCCCTCAGTGATGGAGCGCTCGGGGGCCGGGGTCCTGTCCAGGAGCAGAGCCAAGACTGTAACCAACGGCAACAGCCAACCGCATTCTGAAGAAGAGAGCAGTGATGAAGAGCATGCCCATGGTAGAAACACTCACACACACACACACACACACACACACACACACACACACACACGCACATTGAACTGAACCATTATCTGACTTAATATGAATTGAATCCTCTTGCTAATTTTGAGGTTGATTTAGCTACTAACTGTTTGAGTTTACTCTGCTGTCATGAAGCATGTGTAATGTGTTATCGCAGTGGACACATATTTCCCTGGTTAAGATAAATCTTGCCAGCTGTTTCTGCTGCATTCATTGCATTGCTGCAGTGCTTCTCTTGAGCCCATTGCGCACCAGTCTCTTCTGCTGTCTCCTCCTTCTCTCCTCCACCTCCTTCCCACACTCTTCCATCCTTATTATCTTCTGCCCACGTGCATCTCTCCTTCCTCCATCCTCTCCTTCACCCACTGACTTGCTGTTGATCCTGCATTTTTTAGCAATCCACCTTGGCACAGAGACTAACAATATATTATTGAGATCACACGTGACAGTTTAACATATCGTTCAAAAGGCACTTCCCTGTTCAGATTTCCCCAGTTGATTTGGTTCTGAGACTTTGCATCACAAGCCACCTTTCCTAATGTTACTGTGACCACAACTTTGTTCCTTGCCTCCACCTCCTCTGTCCTATTATAGTCTTCAGTCACCATCTTTTTCATTCATCCTTTAATTTGTGTCTCCTTTCTTGTCCTTTCTTTCCTCTTTGTCCCCTCTCTATCTCTCTCTGCCCATTCTCCGGTTTCTATCTCTCTGGTCTCCTCCCTTCCTGTCCTCTGTCCCTGAGGAAAAAGTAATGCGTCTCTTCCTGCTCCTGGTCTGCTTCCCTGCCTCTCTCATAATCTCTCTTTACTCCTTGCCGTCCATGCTCTGTGCCACATCTCCAATTATGTTGCCCATCCGCTAATGACCTCCCCCACTAGCTTGATCATCAGCACCTGAATTACACAGGCTTTTTTTGACCACTCGTACATGCTTATTTACCAACAATCAGTCAACCATGTAGCCACTGTGTGACATTTTCTGTCCTTGTTGTAATATGTTTTAATATCAGAGTAGTTTCATGCTCTACAAGTGTTGCTGGAGTTTTCTCCTCCATAACGAAGCCTGTGAAATTGTGCCAAAAACCCCTGCTCAGCTTGTAAAAAAACCAAAACAGAGACAAAGGCAAATAACATGGATTTGGTGAATTCAAACGCTAGTTATCATTAGCAAAGCTCAGTGTACATACAAAACATCAGGTAGCAGGGGCCCGGACTGCCTGTTTTGCTTGTATAAACAACAAACTGCGGTGGCAGATGCAGGTCGTATAAATTGACATCAATTAACATTAATTCCATGAGTACCTTGATGACAGACAAAAGTAAACTTGTCTGCAGTCAGGTTAAATGCTCCCTGCTAACTGGTGTGTTTCTTTGTCAAAGACTGTGTGGAAGGAAAGAAGATCCATTCTGTAATACCACTGCACAACCACAAGTGGACATACTGTTTTTGTACCTCTCTTCTTCTTTAGTGAATCAGTTCATATTGAAATTCAGAGTCATATAATTCCATTCATATATAAGTAATTAGAGCTTCTAAGTGTAACATTTTTGAACCAGGACCTCTAGTATTTTAAAGCAGATTAAGTAGGCTACAGCTATTAATTTAGCCTTTCAGATATTAAATGGACATATAGTACACATAAGGATTGAATCAAAGTCTTTGAATCTGGAGGTTTGCTTTACTGAAGAAAAAAACTGAATGGGACATCCTCACTGGAAAATGATCAAGCTGATTAAGTACTTTGTCAATAATTGAAAAAACAAGGAGTTACCTCGATGAAATATGCGTTCTAAGGATATGTGCTCACTGACAGAATCAACCCAGGCAGAGGTATGAAACAGCATTTAATTATCACTCTTAATTATTCACTCTGTCATGCTGTGAATGACTGTCCTCCTGTCTCTCCCATTATCTGTCTTCTCACGATCCAGTCCGTCCAGCTCTGCAGCTTGCTGGAAAATCTACAAAAAAAACTTGTCCCCCATCCTGCCTTTGCAGCTCTACCCATACTTCTGGGAAACAAACAAAAAAAAAAGTCTTATTTGTCTTCTCCCTCTCTCTCCCTTTTTCCACAGACAGTATGATCAGAGTGGGAGGAGACTACCAGGCTCAGATCCCAGAGTTCAAACCAGGTAAGCTGGGAGAGAGGAATGCATGAAAGAAAGGGAGATGAATCGACAGGGGGAGAAAACCAGGGCTGAGGAGGAAACAAGTGAGAAGAAATGTGAAGAAAATTCAAATTGAGGAGTAGATGGGAACGCAGATTATCAGAGAAATAAAGATCAAGTGATGAGTATTAGCTGGGAAGTCCAAGAAAAATGAAGAGAAGAAAAACATTGTTGTAGCACAACTATGTTTTATTCTACATGTTTTAGTATGAAATGATCCCTTACACAGTTCATTGTGGGAATAAAAAACACCATAACTGAGTCATTACTCTCATGGCAACAGTGTGTCTGCGACATATTGAAAGCGAGGCTTCTAAGGAATCATGTAAACTTGAAGCTGGAGTCCCAAAAGTTAGAAAATGTGTGAAGTCATGAGTTTTACTAACCCCTTTAGAAAACACAATTAGGCCTTAGGTAATTTTGTGGTGTGCTTTTTCTGATGTGTCAGAACAGTATGTAACTATTTTGAACCAGATTAATACTGATGTGTCCGCCTGTTGTTTTAATTTGTAATTTTTTGTGAAAATATAATTGTGTGTGAAATGAAAAGGTTCAAAGATTATGAATTTGTATGAGCAGCAGTTAAGTGGCTGAACACTAGGAAAAACAATTAACATTGATGAAGTTGTCCCACAACCATCAGATTACATCAGCGAATGCCAGAAGCAGGCAAAAGAGCCGCTCTATTAACATCAAACTCAGTTCACCGGCTGACGTGCATCATCATTTTTATTTAATCATTTTTCTTGCTTGTGGATAGAAAACCAAGGAAGGAGACTGAACAGGAGAAAACATGCAAAAGGAAGGGAGAAAAACTGTGAAAGTTAGATGTAAGGTTTCATGAGAGGAGGGGAAAACACAGAGAACCTAATGAAATAAAAGAGGGATTAAAATATAGCTTATAGCTTTTTAATATAAAATAAGCTCAATAGTATATAGACTGTAATTACTAAGTGTGTTAAAATGATCAACAATTTGTTTCATTACCAGACAGCCCAACCCGCTACAATGAGAAGGACCAGAGGAGCATGTTGGTCTGGTGCCCCAACAGTCTGCTTTCTGATGCAATGTGTAAGCCACTCACACATGACGCATGACACATGACACTAACACACACAGGTTACTTGTATTCACTGGAACAAGCTTGATAATGTGGCCTAGAGTATAATGGCTACATGCTGACTGAAGAATACTAATAAATCCTTTCATTCTCTCTGCTCTTTCCTGGACATGAATTTTCTTTCACTATCTTGTCTTTCTTTCTCTTTCACATTGATTTTTATTTTCGTTCTTCTCTCCCTTGCTGCTTACATCTCTTCCTGGTTTTCCCCTCCACAATACTAATGTGGTTTCCCTCCTCTTTTTCTTGGACTGAATCTCTTCGTCTTCATCTGTTACCGATGCCTTTCTTTCCTCTCTTGATTTTTTTTTTCTCACTTTTATTCCCAGTGGATGAGTACATCCTGATGGCAAAGGAGAAACATGGGTACAACATGGAGCAGGTAAACGCCTTTTCTCTTTTTTTCTGCTTGTGTCTCTTTCGGCCGACTTCACACTGTCCATCGTCACCTAACCCTCTCTTCGTCCCCACTGTTCCCTCAGGCTCTCGGCATGTTGTTATGGCACAAACACGATGTAGAGCGCTCGCTCGCCGACCTGGCCAACTTCACCCCCTTCCCAGATGAGTGGACTGTGGAGGATAAAGTGCTGTTCGAACAGGCCTTCAGCTTCCACGGCAAGAGCTTTCACCGCATCCAGCAGATGGTGAGAACCCAAAAGAGCACACACACACACACACACACACACACACACAAACACACATACACACACACACACACACACACACAGTTTTACAGCATATTTAGTACACAATCTTAATCACGTATTTATTGTTTCTGTGTTTGTGTACAGCTTCCAGACAAGCTGATCTCCAGCCTAGTAAAGTACTACTACAGCTGGAAGAAGACCAGGACCAGGACCTCTGTCATGGACCGGCAGGCCAGGAGGCTGGTCAGCAAGAGAGAGAAAGATGACAGGTAAGAGATCCAATGAATTTTTAATGATCCTGGAGTGGACAGACGGAAAGAGGAAGGAATGATTATTGGAGGAAAGGCCAAGCAGGAAGGAAACATTAAGCTCTCACAAACCACTTATTTGAAATCTGACATTTACAAAACTCCAATGTTAAATGACACTTGATAAGCACGTCATCCTGAGGGACAATGGTCTCATGAATATGAATGAGATACTGCAATAGTATTTCTTGTCATTTTCAAATGACATTCTCAAGCATTTAAACAAAAAGACAATTAGCTGGGGACAAAGCTTAACCAAGGCTTGATTGCATTCCATTTTTCCTGTTGCAGTAATGATGATATGGAGGAAGGTGACCCCGGCAGTGACAGTGACTTTGAGATTGATGCCAAGAAAGAGGTGAGGTATATCAAACTGACATGCAGGTATTTCACAAACAGAGTAAATGCCTGCTTATTTTAACACATTTTCAAATATTTTTTAGTCTAATATATTAGTGTTATCTGTTCACACAGGCAGTGAAACAGAACCCCAGCAGCACAAGCTCTGACAAGGCCACCCCCAGCCGCTCCGGGCCAGTGAAGAAGGAAAACATCGGGGCCCAGTAC
This sequence comes from Acanthurus tractus, assembly GCA_029783725.1. Classification (NCBI taxonomy): domain Eukaryota; kingdom Metazoa; phylum Chordata; class Actinopteri; order Acanthuriformes; family Acanthuridae; genus Acanthurus; species Acanthurus tractus. Next base: position 33,886 of record JAQNCA010000020.1, on the reverse strand, counting down.
CGCCACCACCCACTCAGAGCTCGCCGCAGGCCACCCAAAGGCATGCACCTGGAGCAGGGAGACATCACATCCCTGTCAGCCTCCCATGATGCCGGGGTGCTGACTGTACGGCAGCTGGACACACAGCTGGTGTCACTCAAGAGACAGGTATGAGTAAATACACTGAGAACAGAAATATTAAACATGTTTTGAATGGCTTTGATTGTGCATTGTCTGTAGAGGTGAAAACATTAACACCTCCTCCAGAGCTTAATGGTGCAACAAAATATATACTACGAGTCACATTTGTTTGTTACAAATATGATCAATTCAGTTTTGATGAAGATTTGCTTCTTTTTTTTTCACCATATGAACATTTTTACTAAGGTGGGAAATAAAAACATTGCTCTAAGAAAACCTGACTTACAGTTCTCGCTGAGTGGGAACAGTACTACCAAAAAAGTGCACTGTGATATATTACTACAATTCACAAGTTTAAGCTGCAGTCACTTGCTTCAGTGGAAAAGCAAAAGCGGTGGCTAACTGTATGTTTCTCTCAAGTTCTGGCACACTACTGCATTGTGTCTGTGCCTGTTTCTGATAATCAGCACCAGTTCTACCAGTCAAAAAATAAACATACTTTTCTCTTTCTCTCAGGTTCAGTCAATTAAACAGAGCAACAGTATTTTGAAGCAGAGCATAAGTGAAGGTGTCGACTGTCTCAAACCTGCTGAGGTAAGATTTTTTTTTTGTGCCTGTCTTTTTTAAAACTGAAAACTGTGAAGATGCATTTTTTCCCGTCTCCTTCAGTGTTCCTCCTTTGATTTTTGTTTCTTGCCTTTATTCCCTTTCCCTCGTCTCTGATCTCTCCCCAGTAGTCCCCTTCCTCTTTCATTTAATTACTCTGCCCTTCCCCAACTCCCTCCAGATATTATTTCACCCCCTTGTGGGACTGAGATTAGTCTTAATCTGCTCTTTGATCTCACGCTGTCATTTTCACCCCTCTCTCCTCTTCTTCCTCACCGCTCCTCTCTTCCAGCCTGCCCCTAAGATGAACTCTCGTTGGACCACAGAGGAGCAGCTGCTGGCTGTGCAGGGTGAGTAAAGGCTGCAGCATCTTCATCCCTGCCCCCCCCCGCCGAGCCACCTCGTGCTGTCGACCACGTCTTCTTCCTCGCTCACATTCACAGAAGGAAGTCAGACTGCTAGACACATTCATATTCATGTTTTCCACAGAAAGTGTCGGTGTCAGAGCTTTGGAAGCACAGTCCTGACGCAGCCTGACAGTGAAGGAGATCTCTCCTCTGTAACATCACCTCACAGCCTTTTGTTGAGTCTTGGATCTGTTGTATACTAAGAAGATTAATAACATTTTTTAAGTCCCCCTTGCTCAAGTTCTGTTACCGTAGCTTTGCCTAAACCAGCACGTCTCAAATAATTCATTCTAACCACCCTGCAAAAGAGATAATCATTACCAAAAACAACTGCCACATGTACAGAATGACCTAATTTGTATCAGAAATGAATTTTTTACAAATTTTATCCTACCATCTGACACACTGTTGACAGCCTTGATGTGTTTCTTTCCATTTAAGAGGAAAAAAAATCTTCTTGCTGTTCTACCATTTTTGACGCAAAAGAAATAAACAAGTTGTAAAGTATAAATTTCAGATGTTACTGAAGTGAAAAGTGAGTAAACTAAAGCAGCCACTGTCCCCAGTGCCCCTTTAAATAAAGCCTGCAAGAGTTGCAGCTTAAGTCGCAAACAGGTTTTCCCTCGGAAGCTGCTGTCAGCGTGCCTTTGAGCAAAGCCCCAGCAGACTGCAGCTGTGTGCTGCAGACGGGAGAAGAGGAAACAGAAGCTGAGATGCATGAATGTGTGTAGTAATAAGAGTGTGAAGCGGGACAGGCCTGGAAAAGAGCAGGTGCACTCAGGCAGTCGACCTCAAATAAAGGTCAACAGAAAACACACGCCCCGACAAGCCTGCTCACTCTGCATTCACTCTTCCTGTTTCTGCTCTCTCACTCACATGCACACACGTACACACCTCATCTCTCAGACGGAGAGAAAGATAACACTGTCGAAGCCTTTTGATGGCAACATATAGGATGTGAGTGATGTATATCGACACAACATTAGCCTTACGGTTGTTTTTTGTCTCCTCTTCAGCTATCCGTCGCTATGGTAAAGACTTTGTTGCCATTGCCGAGGTGATCGGGACCAAGACGCCAGCTCAGGTGAGCGTCCTCTTTTATCTTGTGGAAAAGGCTCCTCATTCATCGGCTGTTGTGACCTCAGTCTAACCCCCCCGTCCATCAAGTCGTTTACTTCCTTTTAAATGCCTCTCACCTTTTCATCTCTTTCAATTTCTTCCTCATTCCTCCGTCTAGATGAGTATTTTTCTTGATACGGAAACTCTAATCATCATTATCCCTCTTTTTATTGTGTCTTCTGACCTCCACTCTTCCTCTGTGCCCTTGAATGTAGTACCATTTTCTCTCCTCCGTCATTTCTTCTCTGACTTTCTATCTCCGCCCGTCTGCCCAGGTGAGTTCGTTCTTCGTGAGCTACCGGCGCCGGTTCAACCTGGACGAGGTCCTGAGGGAATGGGCGGCTGAGCAAGTGGCCACCAACCGAGACCAGAGAGACTCCAGGCGGAGCGGCGAGGACGTGGCAGCAGCTGCAGATGGAGCCGCTGAAGAGGATGAAGTGAGCCACCACCGAGAATACACATGAGATATGACACTTTATAGTAATCTAAATTTGAGAAGCAACATTCAGAACAATTCAGTCACAGTAGGACACTCACCTCACACTACTCAGCTGTAAAGCAGGTTTTACTGAATATTTCCTATTCATGGATAAAAGAATATAAAAGAAAAAAAAGAACAAGATGCAACACACTCTCAGTATGTCATCAATCTTTATTTATTTCTGAATAGCTCTTAGTTCTGTATTTAAGGAATAGTTCAACATTTTGGAAGAGACGTGTCCTAGGTGGTGCTAATAGAACTGTCCTCCTCCTCTCCTCAGGTCAAAATGGAGGACTCTCCCTCGGACGCCGGCGGCGGCTCCTCTCCCCCCTCCTCCACCCAGACCCCCTCCTCCCTCTCCCAGCCTCCTCCATTGCTGCGCCCCGCACCTCCTTCGGCTCCCCCCAGCCTCCTCCGTCAGCCCCCACCCCTGCAGACGCGCCCACTCCAGAACCGAGCGCCCCACAATCACCCACCACCTCCGCTCATCCGGCCCGCGGTGACCACTTCGTCCTCCTCCACCGGGAGCTCCAGCGTCAGGGCTTCACCTCCCAGCTCCTCCTCAGCTGCAGTGCAGATGCCTCCATCACTGGTCGGGCTCAAAGTGGAGCAGCCCAACTCACACTGATACACACTTACACCCACACTAACAGATAATGGGAATAGAAACAAACACACATGCACACAAGAACACTCACAAATTAGCATGCAGACTTCACCTTGTAACTTCACTGCTCCTAGCCTTTGTTCCTGGGACCATCACACATCACACATCACATGACCATGTGATCGATTGAACACACTCAGGTCTCCGAGGTGACATCACAGCTCTTAAAATACGGTGGTAAGAGTGTGAGGACCCCCCCCCTACAGGTCTGCAGTGGCCTGACGCCCCTTTACTGTACTAACAAGCACCTACCTCCAGACCAATGCTCTTTAGTTTAAACACACACACACACACACACACACATACACACATACACACACATGAAAGCTAGGAACTCAAAACAAACACTACCTTGCACACACCTCCCTGAAGAAAAACAAAAACAGACACTGGATCATCAAGCTGTTGAAGAAAGCCATGACCACGGAGAGCTAAACCCACCTGCTTGTTTCCATGGCAACTGCTGAACATCTGGATTGCGGAGGAGTGTGATTGAATTCCAGATACACACACTATATATAAATCTATATATCTATACTGTAGGCTCCGTTGGGCAGGTATCTAGTCATCCAAACAACCTTCAGGAATTTGAGACGAGGATTAAATGAGGGAAAGGAAAGAGGAGAAAAATGGGGGAATATTTACCCACAACTGAGCCAAACCTGGGAGGTCAAGCAGATGAGAAAATCTGTCAGATGGCTGCAAACAATGTGGAGAAACACACCTTTTACTATTGAACTCTGCTTTAAAATTGGACCCTCACAGAGGTATTAAATAGGTACTTTTGAAAAGAAACTGAGCTTTGTAATCAAAGCTGTGCTATGAGTGTTATTGTTCTGGCTTTTCTTGGTTAAAGCTGTTTGTTCAAAAATGGAGAAAAAAAAGAGAGAGTCCCCACTTCTCCCTCTTCTCTCATAGCCATGTATTACTAGTGTTAACTGGAGTGATGTTTTCCTTTTTTTTTTTCTTTGACTAGACGTTAAAAGTGAGCCCTAGGTAGGCAGGTAGATATTGTAGGTAGTTTAGGTTGTGCATACTTTAATATGACAATTACTGACTGAGCACTAAAGTGAAAAAGAGCCTTTAAACACAAGTGACTGGACTTTGTCTCACATCACAAGAAGACATTTGCCACAGTTTGTTTTTCACTGGCTCAGTGTTGAAGTCCAACTGCTTGCTGTCTCTAACTTTGGAGGAATATTTTCATCAGTCAACCTGCAAACAACCAGCTGCTCCGGACAGCAGCTGAACTAAACATTGGCTTCAGTGTGATCGTCTGCAGAGAGGACTGATAGTTTAACCAGGTTTACAGTTAATGGACAGTTGACCTTTCCTGACCTCCTCCAGACACTTAAACAAAAAAAAGTTCTGCCAAAGTCTGTTATTGTTTTGAAAAGCTTGAGTTCCCATGTCTCCAATTAGCTGCTGAACATTTCCAAATGTTGACTTGCTTCCTTTATATCAGACAGGAAAAGCAGCAAAACAAAAGGTGTTTTTGTAAATACACATTCACTTTCTTGTTGAGGAAAACAGACTGCACTCATGTCTGTATGATGAATGTAAAGGCTTTTGTTGTTGTTGTTGCTGGACTGTTTCTTGTTGGGGACCTGTAACTTGGTGGAGTCTCTGTCCCTGTTGCCAGGCCAAAAATAGTCCAACGTGCAACTCACTATGATTCAGCCATTCGTTGTTTTTACTTTTTGGTTTCTATTGAGAATCAAACAAATAAGACAGAAATCGAGTCTTATTGACTGTTAGAAGTGCTAGCAGGTTGATTTGATTAATTTATACTAATATTACTTTATACTGGGCAAAGTTGGCTGGCTCTTAGCTACATATTGATCATACAGACATGAGTGGTGAGACAAAAAACCATGAATGTGTCTTTACCAAAATGTTGAACTACAAATTGAGCATTTCTGTTTAACAGCCACACCAGTAAAGGTTGGCTGAGATGATTGAGTTCAGTGTTTTGATGACCAACATGTGCAAAAGTGAGATAATAAAGATGGTGTAAAGTCCTCTGAGTCCGCTGAAGGCAGCTTATCTGTGGTGGTTCAGATCCTGTCCATGCACAGAAAGAAGTGTTAGGTCATAGTTCATCTGAAAGGGTTCATTTAGCCATTGAACTGTCAGGAAATGCTGCATCTTGTCTCAGCCCTGCCACAGTGCAGATTTCTGCCTCTGAAAACTTCCACTAGCTTGTGTTCAGGATATCAGGCGACCTTGTGAACAAAAACATAAGACTGAATGATGTTCTATTTGTGATTTTCTTTTGAACACCAATCTACTGGTCCCCTGCTGAATCTCTCCCCTCTTCATAGTCTAGTAGTATTGTTGCCTTTTTCATGCAGATCTGGGATCATGCATCATGTATAAATGTTTCCTTAAAGTGTGTTCAGTTGTTCACAAATACGTTTCACATCGCCTTGTTTTGTGAGCTTAGGCTTTCAGCGTTCGGTTTAACTTCTCGCTGAGCAGGAATCAAAGCAGCCCATCACTACGTTTGGCTTTAAAGTGGCTTGCCTTTTGACTTTGCTTGGATTTGTTTTTGTTTTTTTGTTTTTTTTTACATCTGTTCATCCTCCAAAAACTGCTTGTATGTTCTGTATGTGAGAAACTGTTTACATTGTGAAATCTGAACTGTTTGTGTTTAAAACATGTTTTTTTTAGAATAAAGAAATGACCAAATTACACAGTATTTGTCCTAAACTTTAAAGCAGATTATCCACACACACCATGTTGACTTTATCTACGAGTTCAAGGTATGGATCTGAACACACTCCAAAAAAAAATTGGGACTTAAGTGACAATGAAATTCTACTTAACATAATATATATTTAAAAAAGTCTGTTTAATTGGTGATATTTAAGTTCACATGTCGAAATTTTCATCTGTTCCCAAAAGTCATGGCTCATGTAAACACCATCTGTTGATTCCCAAACTGGTTCAGCCACCTGCAGCTCCCACATTCCTGAGCAGGGCTGGGGACACCAGGAGTTCTTTTGGCCCTTGCTTGTGTGCCAATTAGTAAATAAAGTCTTGAGACTGCCTGACTGAAGTCTCAGGTTTAAGGTTTACAACAAGTAGTGGTTTAAAATAAAAAAAACCCCCGATACCTCACAGGAAATGGACCAAACTAACAGAGAAAACTTCAGGTAATTCAGTGTTTCTTCACATTAATCAAGGTTTTGTTGTTCATGAGGCTGAAGTGCCAACATAGCCTGTGGCTCCTGAGCCTTAGGAGCCTCAAAACATCAAACTTATTTACAGTAATTAGATTCATTGTAAATTTGTTAGAGGAAACATCTGAGCAAATATTTTAATCTATTTTTTCTTAAGAGATACTGCGAAAGTTTTAAGACAGTTAGAATTTTGGTTAATATTGTACTTATTGTGCCTGCTCTTCAACAAAGAATAAAATCGACAAACACTGAGTACCAGGTTTCCTGCTTGTACAGTAGGGGGCCCTAACACGTGAATCCAGCCATGTTTAAACCAGATGCTCACTGTGTGCTTCTTATGTCCTTTACAGTGACTCTGGACAGGAACTGGTATCAGAAATGTGACAAACATTAAACCTGGCACCTATCATTTCTAGTTTCAAAATATATACAACAGCATTGAGTGTGGTCAGCATAATGATTTTCTCTCACAGCGCCCCCTTCTGTTAAAGTGGAGCACCAGCATTTGGGTTTCACAAGGATTTGTACTTAAAACATTTTTTATCTTTGCTTTCATGCAGGATCTGAAACAGAGATTGCATTTCTGCAGCCTTTGTCTACTGATAGAAAACAGCCTTGATTTCTGGTTCCACATAGCACCAATTATGAAATAGATAAACATAGTTTGATAATATTGGAAATATTCCTATCCCTTTTATTTCTGACTATCAGTCACAGTTCTGTCTTTGTGATCTACCTTGTTCACTGCAGCAGCCCTCGCTTCTTCTGTATAGGCGGTTTGTCACCCTTTAATTTAGTCCACTGAATAATTTGTGTTGCCTGGCTTCAAATTCCTCTGTTACTGCTGAAATCTGGTCTTTTTTAAAGTTTATTTTCTCTTGTATTCTGCATGGCTTCCACTGAGTGAACCCTCATTTGTCCTGGCACTGAACAAGGGCAAATCACAGGGCAGGTGCTGTTAATTTAAGTTGATCAGAGATTTAAAGATCCCAGCTGTGCAAGTCACAAATGAGATTATGAGAAAATGCTTAAGTGAGTTTTTATTAATGTTCAGAAGCTTTAACAAATTGTAAGTATATCGTCAAAAATGATCTTTAAACTGAGTTCAAGAGTAAATCTAAGGGTAAAGGCTGGCTTTATAAATGAGGCTGCAGGACATCCTGCAGTGGAGAAATGCACTTGTTGATGCTCTCTGGTGGCCAAACTATGACAGTGACGGAGTGAAAAAAGGTTTCCTAAGTTGTCCTGTTAGTTAAATTCTCAACCGCATCCAGGAATAAAGGGATTTCTAAAGCCTGTTAAGCTCTTACCTTAGAATGGTATTTTATTTGTCTTAATGGGATTAGTAAGGGAGTGACACTTAGCAAATTATTTAAACCTCGCTAAGTAAATAAGAAAGACGGTTTATTAAGCAGGGGCACTGCAATTCAACCCTGCCCAAGTGCCCATAAGCAAAACACTGATTCTGTGTTCAGCCACAGAGCTGCTTTCAAACTCACATTTTGATGATCATATGAGGTGACTCAGAGCTTGAACAACAGCTAATAAGAATAGATTTTTGACACTTACAGGGCTGCTGAGAGCTTCCTGTTAATGATTAAAGGAGATTAGATTCTTTGACCATTTTTCTTGTTTTTACATGATAGATTTCAGAGGCAGACTATCATTATATCATTGTTTTTATTACTATCATTGTAATTTTCATCATTTTGTCTTTGCACAAAAAAAACAAACAAATAATACATTTTTCAGGAGTTGATCAACCCTCCCAACCCCAAACCCACCACTACAGTTACAGTTTGCTCAACACATTTAAAATCAATGTAAATTACAGCAATGTAAAACGAAATAATGTAAAATAAAATCAACCCTGAAAGAGATAATATAACAGCAACAGCCAGAATAATAATTAGAATCCAATACCCAGCACCTTAATACAATGATCAACTTTTAAAAGAAAAAATCTGACGTATTAAAAACTGAGAGAAATAATAAAACGACAGTGTGTCATCGTGATAGAAAGAAAGAAAAGTGTTAAGTTAGGTACAACCAGCTGATGGGACAAAGCATTGTCCCCATCACCCCCTTTCTCTAGCCCGAGTATGTGTGTGTGTATGTATGTGTGTGTGTGTGTGTTTTGCTTCCGCTTCAACAAACTGCAGCATCAAAGGCAGGAGAGAGAAACAGGAAGTGGCTTCTTCTGGTTTGTGGGTTTGAACATGAACGTGCTGATATGAGAAACCTTTTTTAAACGAAGAAGTCTTTTTCTGTTTTCTCGCTTTGCTTTGAGCCGTTCGGGACCGATAAGGCCTTTAAAAACTAAATAAAAACAAACCGATGAGAGGAAAAGAAAATGGCTAAAGATGAACGAGCAGTAGTCGTCACCACCATCAACATCATTAAATACATTGATAAACTCCTGTTTGCTCTCGGGGGTTTCTCTTCTCAATCCCATACACTGTCAGCTGTGTGTTAAAGGTGCATTACACCGAAAAGGCAGCAATGATATGATCCAATGTGACCCTTCACACCCCCCCCCTCCCCAAAATCCAAATCTGTACAAACCCAAAATTTTTCAACGACACAAAAATATATTATCAAATCAAAAGTAGAAGAAGAAAATAATTCACCATTCGTCGTTGTCCTTAGTCGATTCTTCTTCTTCTTGTAGTTTTTTTTTTTTTCTCCAGTGATCTTTTATAATACACTCACACATACTGTTTGTTACATACGCCAAAAGATATCTTTGTGTGTGTTTGCTTTGCTCTTTGGGAACATGTGTAGCTGAGAGGGGATGGAGGAGGACGAAAAAGACCCAAAACAGGGTGATGAGGAATGGGGGAACCAGATATGCGTTGGTTCAGGGTTGACATTCTGGATATGAAGGCATGATGCCAACCGAAGTGATACCAGCATCGACAAAGAAAAGTACAAATAAATCATTTGAGCATTCATGTGCTGACGTATGCAACAAAAACAAACTCCAAATCGAATTCTATAAAGAAAGGCAACATAAAATCCATCAACATCCCCGTCCATGAAGTGTCCGTCCCTCCCAAGTTTCCCATATGCCCCTCTTTTCCAGTGCACAACTCTTTTTAAAAGCCATAAAAGAAGAAACTAAAACAACAAAACAAAACAAAACAGAAAACAGACTCGAAGGGCTGAAGTCCGAACAATCGATGACGACATCAAGCTTAACTGGCCGCCTCGGACTTGATGCCGTGAGAGAAATTTTCAAAAACGAGGAAGAAAAAAAAAAAGGGAGTGAAGAGGCAAAAAGGATGGATGTGTTTGTGCTGAGTTCAGTTTGAAATTAGAGGGGTGTTTGTGTGTGTGTGTGTGTGTGTGTGTGTGTAAGTGTGTGAAGGGAGGAGGGATGTGGTGAAAGGATGGATCAGGTGGATGTTTTGAAAGTTCACTTTGGGGGCAGGAGGGGAGGTTTGTGTGGGCAGGTGGAGGGTGGAGAGGGTCCTCAAACCAACAACAGAGTTCATCCATCTCAAGTCCAACTGTGTGTGCATGTATGTGTGTTTGTGTGTGTGTATGTGAGTGTGTGATACAATGGACTTCAGTGACCAAAGTCCTGGCTCAGTTGGAGTCCATTCAGTTTTGAGGGAGAATCAGGGAAACAAAAAAAAAAATCTCAATCAAAACTCCTTTGAGTTTTCCAGCAAATAAGGCTCCAAACTTCCTGTCAATCATCACCATTTGTTAGAGATTCAGAGAGAAAGTAGAAAGTTCTTTTTTTTTTTTCAGCAGTTCCTCCGCTCTCCTTGTCCTCCATTCAACCCCCGATTTTCTACCCAGTTGTCCCCCCCTACCCTAAAAGACCTGGTAGCAGAACCGTGCAGAGAAACTGAATAAATAGCAGGAAGAAGTGACAGGAGTGGTCAAAGTGATCAAAGTGTGACTTCTGAAAAAACAGAGAGAGCAGATCGGACATGCAGAAGAGTGGAACGTCTAAGTAGAACGTGACAAAAAAAACAAAAACAAAAACAAAAACAAAACAAAAAAAAAAAACAGCAGGGAAGAGAGACGACCTCAGTTTATAAGTACTTCACAACTCAGAGGAAATCAACTCAGAGTTTCTAGTCGCAGGGCCTCAGGAACTTAGAAACAAAACCTCTAGAAAAGAAACGTTTTCTAGCCGCAGACAACCGACAGCCCTACATCAGACCTTTGTCCTGATAACAATCCTGTTATTTTCAAAGTGATCCCACCCTTTAGCTTACCTCCTGACCTCCACAGTGCCTCCAACCCCACTTACATCATCTTCATCCTTGCTATCACCCCCTTTTCACCCTCCCACCTCCACCCATTAATCTCATCTCTCCTCGCTGCTCCTCCGCACTCACAGTTTGAGCTCGTTGGCAATCTTTGAGGCAATGTTCTTGAAGGCGATGGATGTGCCCGAGATCCGTTTGAAGCGCACGCCGTTGAGGGAGAGTCGCGGCAGCTTGCACACCTCCATCTCCCACTGGACGAAGTCGTCCCGGGCGGGGTTGCCTGACACGCACAGCAGCATGTAGCGCTCGCGCAGCTCGTACTCGCAGCTGTTGGAGTCGAGCACCTTGCGGATCTCGCGCATCATCTCCATGGGCTCCATGGACGACGTGGTCTTCATGGACCAGGTGAAGCGAAGAGAGCGCGGCTTGGCCGAGTCCTTCTGGCTGGCGATGGCCGGAGGGGTGCCGGTGCCACCTGAGGGGGGGGGGGGAGAAAAAGAGCAGTGAGATGAGGATAACAGAACAGACAAGATGGTGGAATGACAGAGTTTATAAAATATGGTTGACAAAATAACAGAGTGGACAGATAAAAGAGAAAATAAAGAGATAGTCATATAAAGAAGAACAATAAACGTGGTACACGCTGTACTGGAGGAAAACAAGTGACTGTTCTGTCAACCTATCTAGCGACAAATTTAAAAAAACAGAAATAAAAGCCGACATACCAGTGTTACCAGATCCTGGTGAGGAGTTGTTCTCATCGTTGTTGGAAGAGGAGGAGAGAACGCCGCCAGATGTCTTCTCTGACTTGTCCACTGTACTGCTCAGCATAGACCTGGGTGAGGGATGGGAGGTTGGAGGAGAAGGAAAGAGGTGGAGGAAGACAAAGAGGAGAGGAAGGAAAGGACAGATAAGGAGAAGAGAAAACATGGAGGACAGAGAGACAGGAGAGGCGGGGAGAAGGGCGGAGGTGGACAGGAAAGAGGAGGGCGAGATAAGCAGAGAGAAACGGAAGAAAAGTGTGAGAATTGAGGGAATTATTTGAAAAGTAGAGACAAAAAGGGAGGGAAGGAGAAGGGAGAAATGGAGGAATGATTGAGAGGAAGAGGGAGATGATGAGGATGCGGAAATGAATACGGACAAAAAAAAAAAATTGTTTTTCTTTAAGTACCCCTGTGTGTGTTTGTGTGTGTTTCTTTCTCAAGTTATTATAATATGTGAAAATTTGTGTGTGTGACACCATGAATTTTGAGTCTGTTTGCACACAAACACACATTTGGGTAGTTTGATTCTGATTTCCCATCGCACACGCACACACACACACCAACCACCATGCAGGTCATCCTCCACACCAGCACTCACACTCTCTGGGATGCTACCATTCACTGCTAATGTCCCGTCCCCTGATTGGTTAAGCTGTTAACACCATCACCAACCAATTACATCCCAGCTCGGCCCCTCCCTCTCCCAGCCATTCACAACAAGCTCAGAGATCATCTAGTGATTGGCTTCCAGTCTACTGATTGGCAGGCGGTTTTGGTAGAGTCTCGGGGGGTTTGTGGGGGGTTTTTTTTCGGTTTTTCGGGCTGTTCTGTATCTCACCTGCTCCCCTCATCCCGACCCTCTCCCTCATACGGACTCCTCGAAAAAAATCAACACAAGTTTAGTCTCTTTGAGGGCCAGGGGCAACAATTGGACTCTTAAACAGGTAGTAAAATCTGCTGGCTTAAAAACAGTCGCGCTTGCTCGCCATGCCCGCCTGAATGTTCCAACCCAACCACATCGAGCATCAGTGCCAAATGTTTCATTTCCACTCCAACTGCTCAAATTTGCAGTCCACAGCCAACTGTAGACGCTACAGTCCACAACGCAGGTCCAACTGACAGTCCACACTATGTAAACTCTCTATCAAGCTGCTCAGCAAGGAGGCAACATGAGTGTTTGATGAGTTAAAAAGATGAGTGAAAAACAGACTTGAGAAGCACCAGCTACCTTTAAATCCATCTCTAAGTCCATGTGTAGAGTCGCAGTTTTTAATGAGATTTATTAAATATGTTGGCCATTAAACAACAATCTAACATTATTTCATTTAATAATGGTTACATTTACCTGTTGTTGAGTATAAATATTTTTTTTCAACAGTTAATTTCTAGCTAGTCTGGTGCAACACTTACAAAAAGCTGGTGCAACAAGCTGAATAGAGTAGCTGGACTTATTTTAAGGGAAAGTTTGGGCAAAATTTAATAACTCAAAGTGTTTAGATGCATTTTACATCAGAACTACAGTATTTCATGGTGAAACAGTATGGAATGGCTTGTAATGGATAGGATTTCAATGAGATGGAATGTTGGGAATAAAATGTACAACAGAAGTGAATGGAATAACTTTGAATGGATTTCAACAAAATAGAATGTTAGGAACAAAATATGAAATGGAATAAAATGGACCTGGATGGAATGATTTGGAACAGAAAGGTTGGCATGGTGAGGGCGAGTCGTGTGAATAAAAAGCAATAATGATCCCAGCACTGCATTGAAACTTATTAGTGACATTTGACCTATACACAGGCTGTTTAAAACATACACACACATACTTACATACATACATACATACATATTCCCTGAAGACAAACACTGTACCTACAGCCTATAGCAGACACATGTCACATACACACACAAATACTTTCTCTCATCCAAGAAGACAAGACAAAAAACACACAACCCAATGGAGAAACAACAGACGATAACAAAGAAATACAAAGACAGACAATGACAAAACACATGCAGACAATGGAAGGAAAGTGACACACATGACAAATTCAACAACTGTGGTATAAATTTCATTCTGTTGTGGGAAAAAAAAGACAGCATTCCTTTTTTACCCCATTGAAAATAACAACCAAAAACATCATAACAAATACCTCCTGCAACAGAAACATGATTAAAAATATAGCACATGGGAAATGACAAGTGTGAGCAGTGGGAAACAGTAACATGAGGATTTCTTAAATAACAAAAGCAAATTTGTAAACAATGTAAAAAATTATGTTACTTGAGTCATTTTGCATGCCCTATATGATTTAGATAAATATGAAGGGATGCAAAATGGCTACCAGAGGATATCAAGGGAAAACCAAGGATTGATAAGATGAGTAACTGAACAAAAATTTGTGTCACTTTTCTTGAGAACTTCTACTGTCCACCACAGATGGTGTTCTGTAAATACTGCTTAACAGAAAAAAAATTAAAAATCTATTTAAAACACCATAAACACAACCTACTTTCCACGTTATATTTACTATGTTTTTAAAGGTAGTTTAATTACATATTCCACTCATGTTTTAAAAATTATTTCATAAGAATGCCTAGACATTTCAAGGGCATTACACCTAGTATAAAAAACCCTGTAGGGTGGCTCATCATTACACTGATAATCAAGTATTTTTACAACGTATAACCACCAGGTGGAGCAATGGTCCAGATTAAAAAGGAAAACTGCTTTTTCCTGCTGGTAAAAGGCTGCCAACACACACACTGAGGAGCAAGTGTGAGTGAGACAAATGTGCTTGTGAAATGTGTGTTAACATGTACATATATATCTGTGAAATGTGTTACTGTGTGTTTACTGTCTGCACTGTGCAATATTTCATATAATGCAAATGTCTGAAGGACCACTGACAGAATATATGTTTATGCAAATGTTTGGAGTGTCAGTATGAATACATGTGTACAGTACAGTATGACCATGAGGTACAACAAATTTGTGTGTGTGTGTGTGTGTGTGTGTGTGTGTCCACAGCATAGAAGGTCTTTTTCCAGCCAGAGTAGGTCAAAGCCATCCAGTTCTGTTGCTGCTGCTGTTAAAAGAGCCATTGCCAGAGTGAGAACAGAGCGATGAAAGAAAGGAAGAGTGCAGCCTCCAGAAAAGAGCGCAGCCTGAGAAACACTGCAGCCCCGTCCCTCCTGGGTCCTCTCCTCCTCTCTACCTCCTTCCACAGCTACCAACTACTGTCAGGGACCTCAAAATAAATTACTTCCCCTTGTGGGATCAAAAACTGAAAACACAACTCAAGCCCTTTATGGCTAATCGAAACCTGATGGTTGTGACCAAACCGATGAAAGAAGAGAAGTGAGATGGGCGATGGTTTGGAGGGTTTGGTGAGTGGCGTTAGCTTGGATACCGGTTAGCAACATTAAACAATCCTAGGTTAAGTGAAATAATAAGACTAAGATGAAAAACACCTGCTTTTAACCTCTTTAATCATACATTTCCTACCTCTTTCCTTTTCTTTTTCACATGCTCATGGAAATTAGGAAATTAGTGCAGGACTGAGTCCATGGGATGACTTTTTAGATCATTTCCTTACTATTTTCCCGAGATGTGGAGAGGAACATTTTAAGTGTAAAGAGTAGGAAGGGAGCAGTTTGATCTATTACACCATTAAGACTCGACCTAAATCTGGGACGCTACAGGGGGATGCTGGCTCACATACGCTCTACCTGGCAAATAAATAGAAAGGGGAAAGAGGGGTGAGAATGAGGTGGATGGGAGGGACGATGGAGGGACGAAGAGGAAGTGGGTGAGGTGTTATTGTGCCGCATGATGATGGAGTGAGTGTGTTAAGTGAGTGGGTGGCTGGGTGAAGGGGAAGTTAGTAAAAAATAAATAAATAAAAATAAATAAATAAACAAATATGGGCCAAAACACGGCACTCAAAACCAGAAGGCTCAAAAAAAGGGGCCAACCACAGAAAAAAAAGGAGTAGAAAGGATAAGGCTCAAGGCACAAAAGGAAGATTTCAACAAAAGCTGCACGAAACACCAAAAGGGGTGGAAATATATATGTAAAATATATATGAAGAAGAGAATATACGTATATATATATATATATCAAGGGGTTATATATTTAACGATGGGGGTGTTGCCTACCTTCTTGGAAACCTGAACGAGAGATTTCTAAAAAAACAAAAGAGGGATAAAGAAAGAAAGAGAAACAAATGTATGTATAAAAACCGATAGATTTATGACTTTCCTGTAAAGACAAGCTGCCCTCTGAGATAAATTCAAGTCCAACATGAACCAGACCCTCTTAGGACTGAAGCAACAAGCACAGCCAACATTAAATAACCAAAAATTAAACAACAACGACAAAAAAAAAAACAATCAGTTAACTGCATTTGACTCTTAATCTAAATGTGATCTTTGTGGGAATTTATTGGTGTGATTTTGTGGACAATCATTGTTAAATACACACCAGAGCACCTTAAAGAGATTTAAAGAACTCAGTGGGGAGACCCTGTTTGAAACCCCCCCACCCACCAACCCAGACAAAAAAAAAAAAAAAAAAAGAGTGTTCCTCCACATTCAGAGCAGTCCTGGTGATCCTGAAAGGAAGCGTTGGTTGACAGGTGAAAAGTTCACACAGTTCACAGAAAGAAAACCATCTGCTCGACACACACACACAAAGACATATTCTAAATGAAATAGAGCAGGTTAAGCAACAACTTAATCTTTAACACACATTGAGAAACTTAAACCTCTTTCACACACACTTACACACAGAGCAATACACACACACACACACACACACACACACACACACACACACACACACACTCACACACCCGGATGTGCTTGAAGGACAGAGAAATATCACTCTGCAGACGAAGCAGGAAAGTGCAGAGTTGAGGTTATATGATATGTTAATAAAACACACAGCTTTAGCGTACATATGTGTGTGTATGTGTGTGTGCATGTGTGTGTGTGTGTGTGTGTGTGTGTGTGTGTGTTTGGTCAAACAAACTGTACAAATGCAACACAATCTTTCTGTCTCAACCACCTCTACTTCCTACCAGCAGGCCAAGTTGTGCGTGTGTGTTAAGTGTGTGTGTGTCAAGGTGTCCCCACTAGTGGTATTTATAGTTGAGGGAAAAGTGATATCTCCGGTGTAACCATGGATACTGTCGCCACGGAGCTACAGTATCTCTGAGTGGGAGGCCTAGAGTGTGGCGGGGCTTGTATATTCGCCTCTTATACACGCGCACGCACACACACACACAGACACACACACAAACACAGCGACTCTACACATGCAAGCAAGGCACTTGATCTTTCTCAATTTCCCTCTTTTTTAAAGCAAAAATCAAAAAGAGAACACTAGTATGCAACAATGCACTAATCCCTCTCTCTCTTCCAAAAGCACATTTCAACACTTGAGTTCGTTATAAACCTCCAGGCAGAGCTGATGATGCTGCAGCAATGACCACAATCTCAAACTTACCTACTTTCTCAGTTTTTTTTCTTTTATTTCTCACTCTGACCTTCCTCTTTTAGTCCCTGCGACCTGTGAACACTCACTTCCTGTCAGTTGCTCTTGTCCACATCTTCCATTCTGACATGGGCCTCTAATTATGAAATGCTAGTCGGCCTGTTATTTTTCCAGCTCATCTGCTTACAAACTGTACTCTCTTCATACACAATTTAGATCAAACAATAACAATTATTTTTCCTCTCGTCATCAAGCCTCATGAAAAGATCGAAACCATCAATAAATCAATCTTAACAAGTATAATTTGCGTAGCCTGCTGTTGTTTTAAACAGTCACTAGAGTGCCTCAGTCATACATTACACTGCTGCTAATAAACTCCATCCAATGCCTGTCAGAACAACATCGGCTGAACAGTTGTGACAGCCTGTTTCCTATTAATAAAATGAATTGATACATTATATAGAGTTTACGCACAAAAAATTGTAAGATAGATTAACATACTGCTGACTTTGGTCTCTTTATAGAAAAATAAAAAATAAGATTAGCCTCATCTTTTTATCATTAAAAAAACCGTCAAAGTTTACCAATCACATTACCAGCTCTAATAACTCTTCTGTAGCATTTTTTAAACATAATTCGTCACTGTAAATCTAATTGTGCAATCTACTGGCATAACATCTCATATATACTGTATATCAACTTCAATTGAACTAATTGATTCTTTTCCCAATTTTTATTTTTTGTGCTACTAAAAGCCAAAAATCAAAAGAGAAATATCAGTCTAGTTGCAACAAAACACTGCAGTGGTAAACTCGCAGTCAAACTGTAATATGGTGGAGGCTTTTCCTTCTACATTCAAAACCACAAAGTGCCGTCCTCACCTTACTGTATTTGCACAGCAGAGCGTTTGATTGAAGCTTGACTCCACTTCCAGAGAAAATAAAAAATTTTTTTATATATAAATATAACCAGCGTAGCTTTCATTACAACCAGGTACTCATGAGAGCAGTTTTAGTGCTGCAATCTGCCCTGGAGGACTGAGATGACAACTGCGCCAGATGTGGAACCAAAACCAAAATTACTCCTCAGTCACCACTGCTCCAAACCAAATTATAGAGAAGACACAGATGTTCCCTTTCCTCTCCCTTTCTACTCTCAGAGTTACAGATCAGCACGAGTCTGGTGATAGGGATGAGATGAGACCAACCCCTTTTCAAGAAACACTCTAAAAAAACCAGTGATGACATGGACGTTCAGTATGTCGTTCCTGAGAGGATATATAACCTAAACCTAGTCATTTTCTGTTTCGAACTGAAACCTCAACACTCCAAAAAAGCTTTAAACTGTACTCAAGTAGTCCAGCTGCTACCATAACTGCTTCATTTACTAAGCTATGAAGCTCATTCCTCTGCCACATGTCCTCTCCTGTCCTATCTCTTGTCCTTTCTCTTGCTGTCTAACAAAACGATCACAGAGAATGAACTTAATTTCTCTGCCCTTCCCAGTTTCCCATGCTCCTGCTTCTCTTTTTACTCACCTGCGTACAAACTTGGATGTGAACTTGCTGAAAATGCCGGTGGCGCCGTGTGTCCTCCGGGCCTGGCTGTTGCCATGTGACAGTGACGGTGACGCGGGACCACCGGGGTAGGCGGAGCTCTGCTGGTCCCGGGCACCCCGCTGCTGGCCTGCGTGGAATGTGCTGCGGATGCCCACCCCCCGGGAGAAGTTTTGACGGTCTGACTGGGCAACGCTGATGTTGTGAGCAGATGGGGAGGCACCAGGTGCCCGTTGAGGTGGGGCACTACAGAGGAGAGGTGAGAAGATAGAGAAAGGAAAAAAGGAGGGAGGAATGGTGAAGAAAAGGTGACACAGAGGAGGGGAAGGTGTAGACAAGCAGGGAGGTGGATGTAGAAGGGAGAAGTGTGAAAAGATTGAAGAAAGACAAGAGGTTGGAGGGTGTGATGAGAAAAGAGGCAGAGAAGATGATGTGCAAATGAAGGAGAAATCAGGGAGAGCAGTAAAAAAGAAATGAAGAAGAAAGGAAGGAAGAGGCAGATGAGCAAAGAGAGGTGTAGGAGGTGGTGCAGGAGAGGACAAGTAAGTGTTACAAGAGGGGATGGGAGTAAAGAACAGGGATGAGGAAGAGGAACATTCAGTTAGACATACATTTAAAGCGGAAAATCACTTCCTTCTGATGTGCTACTTACCTCAGTGTAAGGTCATACAAGTATTTATATCTGATCAACATCTGCCTGCCCTGATATTTTACATAATCACACAAGTCAGCCAAGTCAATATTTAGGGCCACATCAGGTCAATGACAGACAGACAGACAGACAGACAGACACACACACACACACACACACGCAGACAGACACAGTTAATCCTCTTTGCCTGGGCCTTAGGGCAAAGCATCACAAACCTCTAGTTCTGTCTGCCTTATTCCCACACATACACACACAAAGACACAAGGACAAACACTTCTGCACTGAAACCGTCCGAAGCTAGAAGCTCTCATTTTCTTTGGAAGCACGTGTGTGTGTGCATCTGCAGCAGATGGCAAGCACAACAAACAGATGTGGCAAAAGCACAAAACAAAGCACACACACTTAAAGACAAGACAGAAAAATAAAGAGTGTAAGATATAAAGTTCAGAGAATAAACAGAACTTAATACGAATGCTAAATCCACTGTAGATGGCTGCAATGGGACTGGGATACCACAGAACACCACAAATGTTGCAGGTGCAGGATATGGTTACTCTTATGTGGGTAGTCAACATCATTATTCCAGGAAAAAAATGCCATATATGAAAATAGACTGTATTGAACATTTAAACCAGCAACCAAAAAAGTTTGGCTTATTTTATATCTCTCACGCCAAATTCAAAGTCACTCCCTCTCTTTTTGAACTGCACATGTAGTCTTTCGCAGTATCTCCTTTTTAAAAAGTTAAAACTGATCTGTGAGGAAACATTCTCTCTGCATCAGAGCCAATTTGTACTTTAATATTACAGCATCTGGTTTGGATCCTTTGCTATGAAAAGTACCATTACCTATCAAGAAAGATGGACACCATCTTCAATCTTGTAGTCCCCATTTTATCACAATAAAGCTTTTTATTGTTGGCTTTTTAGTGCATATTTTACCAGGTAAAACACACTTTCATCTGTTGCAGAGAAGTCATTGAATGACACTATTTATCAGCTTCAAAGGACTAAATGTGTTGAGGGATTGAAGAAACGATGCCATGAAGAGCCTCTTATGCCCTCAACACTCAAAAAAAAGAGGCTCTTAAGTCAAGTTTACAGTTTGACGGAGTGACTTCTAGCTTTAAAACACCCTTTTATTTGTGTTCAAGTTGTTCACCGAGGACAGAATATACTTAATGCACAAACACACAGCTCTCCTATGGGTACAAATGCAAGGAAAGAAAAACTGAACCAGGAAGATTAGTGGGGAATAGTGTGGCCTTTTATAATTTTGTAGATGACAGTTGATAGGAGGTGACTATATATTGCTAAGATAAATTGCTGCAATATTTTTACATTTGTTTCAATATATGAAAGGCTACTCAATGTCACTTACATACTAAGGGAAAAGGGTAGTGATGGACTGTAACTACCTAAAAATGGTGCATCTTAAGGCAGCGAGGCATGAGGTGGACGGGTCATTTTAGTGCATGTGAATGATTTTCAGGCAAGGCATTCTTGATTTGCCTAAAGTAGACTGCACCTCTATCTTATAAAATGTGTACCTATTTGCAGCTTCACTTGCTTCATTACTGTACAGTAATGCTCTTGCACTCATGCAATAAAACAGGCTGTCGAAAGCAATGCATATTCATGAGAGTTGAATCTGAAAGTTTCCCAGAAGAGGGTGTTTGGGGACAGCTGGATAAGTACAGGAATGGGTGGGACTTTAGGGCACAGACAATGTTTTGAGAAAAGGTGCCCTTTCTTCACTCAGGGTACAGTCTATGTGTTTGAGCGGTACCTTCTCTCCAGCGTTCCCAACCAGGTTCTGAACAGCCCAAGCTCACTGCTGAACGACGCATGCAACAGAACAAGACTTCAACATAAAGCAGACAAAACCACATACAGCCGAAGGGCCACCTTGACATTTGCGCTGCTGGAAATTTAGCCTGACATTTGCAGGGGTCTTTTTTTTTTTCGCCAGACAACTGTCACAAAAAGGGTGGGGGTCTCTGTCTGTGCAAATGGCATATCAGCTCAGCTTCAGAAAGCACTTAAGGTAGCTGAGGGACATATTCACAGACCTTCCAGCTTCCACCCTATATTGAGACAAATGGCAGGCATGAGAGAAAGAGGACGAGAGCTCAAAATATCAAAGCAGCCCTTAAAACAGATGCTTTCAAGCAGGCGAGCTAAACAACAAAGCAACACAGACAAATCAAGTACACAGACAAAATACACGCATACACAGATGACCAACAGGCCACAGGCAGGTCATTCATCATTTCAGTATAAAGATGGGTTTTCCCAGGCAACTAAATAACTGAGGTGAGTTAACATAGCAGATTTAGACAGTGTGAAAGAGTCCTTAAAAACCTTTAATAACATGGGAATCCAAAGCTGTAGGAAACTTAAGGACTCAATTTTCTTTAAAAAGAACAAGATAGAAAACATGCTTTTGTCCACAAACACAGCATGTCAGAAAAACAATGGGAGACAATACTACAGTTTATAGCAGCACATTTTTACAGACACATGCTAAACACGGCTTTGTCTGTATTTTTCTGGTTCGACCCGGAGCAATTTTTTTTTTAATGACACAAACTAACTCTAAACTTCTTATCTGCATAGCTGACTCGCACAGTGAGAGAGGCTCAGAGACGCAAGTTTAAGTGTCAGTAGTTGAATGACAGTCTGGCACAAGCCCAGGATGAAAACCAAAGTTTAGTTGGATTTGAGGCACATTGTGAAACTGCATGCATTTCAGTGCCCTAAGAAAAGCAATGCTAATATATTGGTAGATGTCTTCAATGTCTTTTGTCTGAATTTAATTTGAGATACTTACAATGTGATTCCCTTCCTTCAATACCACCTTTTTTAATAAGACTGAGTTTTGTTTTTGTTTTTTTGCATTGTGTATTTTGGTATGTATTTTATGTGTATTTACAACAAGTGTAATTACTGCTGATTATCCATCTTTATTTCCTGTGAACAACATTTAATTTTGGGCT
>JAQNCA010000019.1:5615196-5626119 GCA_029783725.1 Acanthurus tractus | reverse complement strand
CAAGTCTATCGTGATTATTAGCAGCTCAAGCAGGGAGGAGCTGAAGAAAAAAATCTAGCACTTTTTTCCATCCAAAATAGGTATCTTGTAAACAGGAACTGTACATGAAGCTCGTTTCTAAGCAAAAAAAATTACACTCTCTCTATTTTAGATATCTTTCGAACAAAAATTTTAAACAATTCACCATCAAGTTGCCTTTGGTGCAACAAAATTTGGTAACTTATTTTTTTAAAAACTAACACATGTGTACTGTGTCTTTAAATAAGCATTTTACACCTTGGCAACAAATTCACATGTAGCTGGTGAAGCCACTCAGGGTACATGTTCTACAAACACCACTAAATTAGGAACTTAACAATTACTGGTCTAGGAGACTCAAAGTTATGGTTTCAGTTTTTTGTTTCAGTCTGCAAACTACAGCCAGATGAGATTAAAAATTAGATGTGTGTGTGTGTATGGTTGTATGTGAGTATATGTGTGTTAATGCTGTGAAGTGTACCTCAAGGCTGCCTCTTTTAGAGGGGTTCAGGATGAGGAACTTTTTGAGCAAGTTCTCACAGTCCGTGGACATGTAGAAAGGAATCCTGTATTTACCGCGCAGCACGCGCTCTCTCAGCTCCTAATGATGGACAGAAACATGGACTGTCAACAGCAGACTTTGAGAGTCGACCTATAAACATGAACTAACTTTTCTCTCACATCCATACCAAAATAGGTTAATCATACACTTCCTGTATTTGATTACATTAATAATACATTCTTTCTGATATTGTCATTCAAAGCAATTTGTTTGATTCGAAGCACAACAGAAAAAAACACTTAATAAAGAACAAACATCACAAAACAAGATTTGCATTTAATTATGGTCATTTCTATTTACATACTAAATTTTAATGGAGTAGTACTTATTTTGTTAACCTCTTCAATTTTACTCGATCCACTAGAGAGGTCTCAATAATCATCATTCATGGAGAAACTGAGGGATAAGCGCATCTAGTGACAGGTTTTAAAACTGCTGTGGCGTCTGTAACAGTGTTTCATGGAGGTACTAAATTTGCATTTAAATCTATAATTTGCAAAACTGAGGTCAGTTATTCACAGAAAACTATCTTGGTTGTACATATCTGCATGTTTTAGTCACTGCATCAGTTTAACAAGGCAAAACATGACGAATACTTTAATACAGGAAGTGAAGTAAAAAAAAAATTGAGACGACTTATCTGTTAAATAAATAGTGAGATAAGTAATGTAGGTGTTGAACAAAACTCTCCACAGCAGGAGGTAGTGCAAAGGCATACTTGATAAAGCTGGATGGCAGTTAGCAGGCATCTTAATATCAATATCCTCACATTCAATGTCATATCGCCCACCCAAAATTTGCCTGCACTTCCACAGTGAGTCATGTTGGTACTGACTAAATGCATAGTGTGATAGGTGATATGAATAATTGTGAATAACTGCAGTACACAGGAAACAATTCCTTTTTGTCTTTAAACAAAGTACCAGGTTTTAATGCCAAATTGGTGCATCACACCACCAAACACTGTTCAAAGACAAAACACTTGGGTTGGCATTTCATCACTTTTACACGTTCACTCTCTCGATTTCAGTGTTTGCATTCTGTAGGGCAGGGGGAACTGAAACCAGCATGACAAATACTACGAACACCAACAGAATACTGACATCCGTTTATGTAACGCACGAAGACACACACACACACACGCGCGCACACACACACACACACACACTCACACAAAGGACACACTCTCTCCTTTCCCTGACCTTAAGGTTCTGTCCATCGAAAGGCAGCGAGCCGCTGACCAGTGTGTAGAGGATCACCCCCAGGCTCCAGACGTCCACCTCGGGCCCGTCGTACTTCTTGCCCTGAAAGAGCTCTGGGGCAGCGTAGGGTGGGGAGCCACAGAACGTGTCCAGCTTGTTCCCCAGAGTGAACTCATTACTGAAGCCGAAGTCTGCTATCTTGATGTTCATGTCTGCATCCAGCAGCAGGTTCTCTGCCTGCAGTCAGACAGAGTGTGGGGGACAGAGGGAAGGAAAGCATAATTATGTTGTAGTGAGGAAACATGAAACAGATAGAGAAAAGGAAAAACTTTTAATAAGCAGGAATATTTTTTTTATTATTATTTTATTTTATTTATTTATTATTTTGTTTTATTTTGTTTCAGAGTTTACTGAATGGGCTACTTTTCTTTTTCTCCTAGAAATGAGTTTAAAAATAATTCAGAGACGTGGTCGGACACCTTTTTCTTGGGAGAAAGAAAAAAGCTGTGTGAGAGAGGGCTTTTTCAGAGGGATGGTCTGGGGCCTACAAGTAGAAGACAATGGGCCAAGTGAGCCGCCACAGTTTGTTCCTGTGTGTGTTTGTATCCCTAAGTGAGCCAGTGAGCAAGGAGGCTGGGGTTGCCTAGCAACAGGTGAGCTCTCCTTTTCACATGCTCTGAATACTCTGCAGCTTCTGTGTGTTTGAGTGTGTGAGAAAGTGTGAGTGCACATTAAATACAACATTGACATCATCTCTGGGCTCTGACCTAAGAATTAAATGAGCATCGGCTTCTCATTTTTCCTGCAGACAGATTTAAACATCTACAGCTGATTAAGACAGACACTTTCAAGATGGCCACACAACAAAAAGAAACTCTTTGATGTTGCTTTTTTAGAATTAGAGTCACAAGCAAAAAAATAACCCATATTAGGAGCATGGTTTCAGTGGTACTTTGTTTTCATCTTGGGACCACAGCAGAATGATTTTAGTCTCACTGTGAAGTGCAGGCTCATCAAAATTTGCTCTTGCAATGCAGGATGCACTAAAATAAAGCATGAACCAGATTTCACATTACAGCCCACAGATCGCGGGTGATTAAGATAATGTACAGAATGATACACATTACGGTAATGAAAACTGTATGTCCTCTAACCATCTCTTTAGGTCAAATGTTGCATTTTTTGAAAATACAGACAATTTTTAACTGCTAAACATGAAGAAATAGTTTATGACCTTGGTCGAAGCATTGAAAATGTTTATTAAAAAGCCAAAAATAACCATGAGTGGGCAAAACAACTTTGAGATTAGAGACTCCTGTACAGTTGCTGTAAAAGTAATCATGATAATGTCTTGTCTACAGGTCTGCCTGCTGGCACAATAAGAGGATTTACAACGCTGCATAATACTATGAACCAAAATAACCTGAAAGCATTAGACCTGTGTGTGTGCGCTGTCTTTAGTTTTTGGCCACAACTCATGTGCATTGATGGCAGGAGGAAATATTAATGGATAGACAGAGGATAAAAGGGACACATAGGGAATATAAGGGAATATAATAGGAGAACTGCATGGAGATTTAAGTATGTGTGTACACGTGTAAGGGTATGTGAGTTTAAGCCCTAACACTCGGAGAGAAAAATTTTATCATCTTTGTGATTAACCTCTGGGTCACCTGTAGATGGGGGCAGAATTTCATCTCAAAAAGTCAAATCCTGACTGGGCGTGCTTGCTTGAGCTTTGACACTAAATGTAATTCCATAATGTGTGTGTGTGTGTGTGTGTTCTCACCTTAAGGTCTCTGTGTACTATACACTTCTGATGGCAATACTGCACTGCTGACACAATCTGGAGTGAGAAAATGAGTGAGTGAGAGAAAGGAGGAGAGGAAAGGGAAAAGAGAGGATGAAAAGAAGATCATCAAGATGCAGACATTAGAAAATAAGGAAAGAATGGCAAAAAACTTTTTAAAAAATGTTTTTGCCTCATGAGTTTTATTTAAACAATTGATATAGCTTATTTTTAGAACACATACTTAATACATAAGGTATTTATTTATGAAGGAAGTAAGTCATAGATAAAACAAGCAAATGCAAATTAATTTTTTAATCTAAAATTTGTGTGGCTGTCCATCAAATATGCTACTTTTGCTTCCCTTCCACTTGTCTTTATTCAGCAAATGGCACCAGACTTATAGTACCGTGCAGAAGAAAAACACTATTCATATATGTCTTATATGTTTAAAACAACAACAGATCATACACAAATTCTACAACACTCATACACACACACACCTGTCTGAATTTGGCACGGGCTTCCTTCTCCTTCATCCTACCATGGGCCACCAAGTAATCAAAGACCTCTCCTGGGGAGTGAGAATGAGAAGGAATACAGATTTAGTGTTGGAACCTGATACGTATCTCCTTCAACCTGAGTGCCAGTTCAGCCAGGTTTTCAGCAAAGTACTGCTCTTTAAAAAACTAAGAGGCACAGCATGCAAAAAGTGAATTTTTAAAAACAATTTGTAATCAAATATTTACATTTTAATTTACAGCGTTACATATTTCCAGTGCAGAGAGATGGTCAATAAGCAAAACACTCAACATATCAGATAAACGCAGGATGTTTCTGATAACAACCCCTTGAATCAATTACTTCCAAAATACTGAAGAGCCTGTGCATTAAGTGGGGAGAGAGAGCATTTTTATTTGTAAACCATTTGACTCTATTAGACAGAGTGCCAAGCCCCAGGGGGAATGATTTCACAGCGACATGCACTTACCTCCACTAGCGTACTCCATTACCAGATACAAAGTCTTCTCTGTCTCTATCACCTCAAAGAGCTTGACTGGAAAGGGAGGGAGAGAGAGGCAGAGACATTGGGTTAGGATGACAGTAAAAAGTTATGTAAAGGGAGAGAGGGTGAGGGAGAGAGAGAAAGAGAGAAGCAGTGGTAATAAGGAAGTTTAGAGAGAAAAGGCCATGGAACCGAGAGAGAGAGAGAGAGCAGAAAAAAAGAAATAAGATACAGAGAAGATGACTATGATTTTAGCTCGAATACATGACCTTGAGACGTCAATTAAACATGTTTCTCGGTGTGTGAAAATGGAATTGAAACTCTCATTTCAGTGTGACTCACCTATGTTAGGGTGATTCAACATCTTCATGATCCTCACCTCCCGGAAGAGCTGTAAGAAACAAACCACAGTGGATGCTGCGTCAAATATGTTGCAGATACACGTTGTTGTCAGTGCGAATGCATGTGTTATTTTGAATGAAATGTTATACTGCAAATGAATTTAAATTGATTTTGCATGTCATTTGCCTGTCACAACTCCAATGCCTTGTGTCAGTGTCTCAGAATCAATATTTACAGTGGGTTAAACCAAACAAGCATGGTTAGTAATGACAGACAGGCAGAAATTCAAGCAATGTGAGTCAAAATCCAAGGTCTGACACAATTTAGGATCTCAGAGTTAAATAAACAATGCCCACATGGAAACTCTCACATCACAAGTTAAAACTATTGTGTCAAAGGTACTAATTCAACTGTGTACAGGTACAAAGTGATACTTTTAAACCATAAGAAATTCAGAATTTCTAGAAGTCTGCAGATACAGTTGAATGTAGACACACTGCAGACAGTTAAAAGCTAGCCGAGACACACTGAACTCTCCATTCTCTATATTTCAGTCTGTATTATTTGCTCTGTCATAAGTAAGACATTTGTAACCCACGTCTTCAAATCTAACTTTAACATCATCTTATATTTAAGACAAAAACCATAAAAACAATAAACCATAAAACTATTTTATGCTCATCTTAACTTGAGGAGGCGTATACTAGCTACACTGAGCATACAGTCTTACTACGGCAGTGTTTAGACTTTGTAGCTGCACAGTCACTCTTTAAAGCACAACCACAAATCTAATTTTAAAGACTGCTGTTATTCTTAATTTTTCAACTGTAGAAAAAACACAATAATTCAAAAACAACAATTAGTTTCTCCTTTTCACCTGTATTGTTTTCCTCTAAAGTTAAAAAACTATTTGAGACTCATCAGGCAGTCAAGCAGTCACACTGGGTGAAATGAACATGGGAACACATAAACTGTGTGGCTGCTGTAAATAGTCACGAGAGCACTACATGTGCATTAACCTGAAGCTGAAAATAGTCCCCAAAACTGCTTACACCCATTTTCAGTTTCTAGTTGTTAACAGCTTATTCCTTTTAACAACTAGAAACTGGTTTTTGAAATCATCAGCAGAAATAAATACAAAAATGAAACTAATGCATCATGGGTTTTAGTTTATACATTAGATTTGCTGACAACAAGAAAAAGACTTAATCTTCTATTACATTAGAGTAAAGTAAAGTTTCTTGAAAATTCAGGTTCTATTGTACGTGAATTTGCATCGTCTTTAAATTTAATGTAAGGGTGTGTGAGTGTTTATCACAGGATTTTTTGTCTTGTCATGTGCTCTGTGTGTCTGTGTTTGCTCAAGTTGCTATTTTATACCTTACGTCTGCAGATGTACAAAATGTTTTAGTGTGTGTATGTGCTGTGTGTGCAAGCATACATGGTTAGAGAGTGTGCAAGTGTGCAAGTTAGTGGACAGACCCCACCCTGCCACGATCAAAGGAAGTAATTGCAGCTTGTTTCCTGTAATTAAAACTCTCTGAAAAGCAGACCACTTCAGAAAGACAGACAGAGACAGAGACAGAAAGAGAGAGAGAGAGAAAGAGAGAGGGGGAGAGAAAGAGAGAGGGAGCAAGAGAGGGAGAGAGAGAGAGGGGAAAGAAAAAGAAGAGAGATGAACAGAGAGTGCAAAAGAGAGGAAGAGAAAAATAGAAGGACACATGGGGCAGGAAGAATTAAAAAATGACTTTGGTGAAATAGGATAAGAAGTACTGAGGTTTGAATATTCTGCCCTGCATGTCTGTGTCTATGTTAGAGACAGGGAGGGAGAGGGAGACCCACCTTCTGCAAACTGGAGGAGTTGAGCTGTGTCTTATCAATGATCTTTACAGCCACCTAGAAGCAAAACAAGTAGGTGTTAATTTATTATTCTGCTTTATTCATTAATTACACTTGCTGCAGTGGGTTTTGGCGCATCTCGCTCACACAAACCTGCACAGCTGCAGCCATCACACGCACAAACACACTGGTATCTTTTTAGACACATCAGAGACACACAGTCAAAGTGAACGATACAATCTCACAGCACTGAGTGATGAATACACAATCACAGCAGGCGACAGTTGCATAAGAGGGCAAGTATACAGACAAGGATACATGCATACACAGAGATGAAGCACAGTTTATACCCATGCCATAATGAGGTTTAGAGTTCATAATCCAACAATGGACACCAGAAAGGGAGACCAAGGGGGAGATAAAACACAAAAAGGAAAAGAGACAGAAAAATAAGGAGGGAAAGAATAAAAATAGAGGAAGAGACAGATGGGAGAGATTTAAAGTCAAAGATGCAGGAAAAAAGGAATGAAACAGACCAAAAGAAAAGAGGACACAAAGAGAAAGGCAAAAGCAAGGCAAGTTTATTTATATAGCACCCTTCAGACACAAGGCAATTCAAAGGGCTTTACAGGGGCATGGAAATACATAAAAAAGGAAACAAAGAGTTATCTCTTCACAAGGACACAGAAGAGGAAGCTCTATTTCTCTCTCCCTTTTCTATCT
This sequence comes from Acanthurus tractus, assembly GCA_029783725.1. Taxonomy (NCBI): domain Eukaryota; kingdom Metazoa; phylum Chordata; class Actinopteri; order Acanthuriformes; family Acanthuridae; genus Acanthurus; species Acanthurus tractus. Next base: position 5,618,638 of record JAQNCA010000019.1, on the reverse strand, counting down.
TTCACTGTACACAAACTCTTCCACTCCTCTTTCTGGTTGTGCTTGTCTGTCTGACTCTTTCATGCCCTCTGACTCTCCCTTGTTTTCTTTTTGTGTGTGTGTGTGCCTGCCACCAAGTCACATGGAGTGTTATCAGGGTGTCAGGCACAGAGCTGTCACACATTGACAGAGCCCGCCCACCCCTCTCTAGTCCTGCCTCTCTCTCTCTCTCTGTCTCTCTGAAACACAGACTGAGAGTTGACTCAACTGGGCCTCAGACAGTGCGCGACATTGGCTCACTGCAGATACAGCTTTTACCTTAAAGGGACAGACCACCACGTTACGTCACATCTGGAATTCACTCTAAGCTGGAGACATTTAGGCTTCTCTATTCAAACTCACAATTTTGATCTAATCTCCTGCAGCAGATGTACAGTCTCCGAAACCAAGCAAGACCACGATCAGACCAGACCTACTGTTTATTGCAGCATGCGCCCTCCTCTATGCTTGGCTACCAGGAAGGAAGATTAATGTTTAGAAATCAGCCAAACATTTATGGCATTCATCTACCTTTTACCATCTTGGCTAGGTAAAAACCATCTTAGGCTAATGTTTTAACTTTACTACGGTTTTATGACAAAATGGCTTCATGCTAAAAAAAAATATCACAAGCTAGGTTTTCAAACTAGACAAGAATTTCTCATGGTATTTTTACTTTGGTTTTAAGCAGTTCAGTTAAAGCAGTTTGATGTCTCATTGACTCAATTGTTAACAAAAACTTTCTATAATTCCACTTAAAAATGCCATCTTAGTGTTGCTGGTGTTTGTAAAAAAAAAAAAAAAAAAAAACAGTCGCTAGTTTAATATTCAACAGTAGTGATTCAGTGGTGATTAAGGTTGCTGAAAATGAAAGTCCAAAGTTCAGAAAGTCAGTCACTTTACAAGCTTTAAGCTTTAAATTCAATCTAGAGTGTGTGCGCACACACGCCTACCTCTTTTCCGGTGAGGACATGTCGTGCCAGTTTGACCTTGGCGAAGTTGCCTTTGCCAATGGTTTTTAGCAACCGATAGTTACCAATGTGCGGCTGGTCATCTGATGTGGTGGTGGCAACAGAGTTCCGACATCGCGGCATGCTGGAGCGGCCGGATGACTTGGACTCCTGTGAAGAGAGAAAGCAATATGTAAGCATAACAAGCAAATATGACCCATAGGCAGAGAGTAATAGTACAAATGTGTTGGAGCAAATACAACGCCAGGCTTCAGACTCAGTTTTACCACTTGTATCACTGGTGCTCTCTGCTAAAAATTTTAAGAGCGCCACTTAAAATCAACATTCAGTTGGAAGTATCATAATTCTGTTGGATTTCCATTAATAGGTTCATGACTCCTTTCAAAATAAAAATTTGATACGTAACTATATAATGGATTTTCAACTGCAGCAACATTAGGGAATGAGCACAAAGGCTGAACATACAACGTATTAACTCTAATTCTCTTTTGCACAGTCACAGAAAATGTGCCAGGACAGTACACTTTGTCGAGTTTTTAACATTATCACGACTGTATTATACTGGTTAATGTTTTACACTGTGGTCAGTCACAGTCCAGACGCAATACTCATCTTTTGGCAAAAAATTCAGATTCAGATTCAGGAGAATAACAACATCAACTTAATTTTACCACTGCCACTCTCACTGTATCTCTGTCACTTTAACTTGAATCCACAAGGCCAGTAGTGTATAAAAGGTATTTAAATAGTGTTTTTAGATGCTAGTATGGAGTAAAATTGCTTCAGTTCATCTTACAGCAGACAGTAGGTCTTTCGAGTCATACACACGCCCACAAAAAGAAAACAAAACCTTGCTGTGCTGGCAAGTTTTGGATGGTTGGCAACTGCGATTAGGTTTCAACTCCAGGAAAGGGTCACAGCAATTGTGTGTGTGTGTGTGTGTGTGTGTGGTTGGTGTGTTTGTGTGTGTGTGTGTGTGATCTAAGCGGACAGGTGATGGGGATCAGGGTTAGAGGAGAGGACGACTGGCTCCAGGGTGACGGGACGCAAACACACACACACGGGCAATGACACTAACGCCCGCGTGCACAGGAATACACAGTGGAGCGGGTGCGCAGACATGCACGCAGTGGCATAAATCACACACACCTCTCGGAGACTTGACACCAATGAGAGAGATGGTCCAGTGAAATTCACACTGTTGGTGTGGAGTAAAGAGGTTCACCGAAATCATCTCTCTCGCTTGTCCTCTCCTTCCAACGCCGACTAGTCATTTTATTCACCTAATTATCTCTTTCTAACTCGAACAAATTAGAGGCTTGCTCTGTGTCACAAATTACCCCACCACACTTCTATCAACATGGTCCTCCCTCCGTTACCAGATCTGGGGGCCATGGGAAACGGGGATTACTTCATTGTGTTTGTATGTTTCTTGCTCCAGATGGTATGATCTAATGTCTGCGTCTGAACCACCTCCCCACATCCTCATGCTGACAGTGCAGACCTACATAAAGCATAATAGGCCAGATTAAGCTGCAGCACAAGAAGGGGGACTGGGATTAAAAACAAACGACAGATACATTGAACCCCAGGGACAGGAGGAAGGGCCTTTTGTGGCCTTGAGTGGAGGGGGGGGTTGCGCAGGGCAAATGATTTTTATTTTTGGAACATGTGGGAGGGGAGAAGAGGGAAACTGACAATACATATGTCATAAGTGGACCCTATTTAACACAATGACACCCAATCTGTGCAATATTTGATGTAACTCCCTTTGTCAGAGGGTACTGCTGTCTTAAAAAAACCGGGGAGGTCAAATTTTGCCTTCAACAAAGCATTTGTGTGAGAAGATACACAAGGAACACAGTGTGGACATGAAAGAAGCCCGAATAAAAATATATATATATATCTTTCTTGTATATTCACACACACGCCCACACACATCTGAACTTAGGTTACTTTGGAGGAAGTTACATACATTTACCATTTGTTTCCTGAAAACACATCATACGTAACTTTTGTTTAACACTAACCCATATCTTAATCTTGACCTTACCCACTGATTCAAAATCAGCTTTGTCCTAAAGGGGGCACAGCTTTTTGTCTTCAATTGCATCAGACATCCTCAATTAATTAGTCTTTAAAATGAAAATAAGACTTAACAAGCAGCCCAAGTCACACCTGATAACAATTCATAAAATATGCCTACAGGGACCTGCCACAGCAGTATTTCAGTTTAAATGTGAATAAAAAGGATATCAATTAGATTTCTAACTGTAAGTATATATTTTAAAAGTGAATAATATCTCAAAAAACAGAGGAGGTGGCATCAAGGCTACATATGGCTCAAACTAAAAGTCAGAGCACAATAAAATACCAGAGAGGTATAGTTTTACAGATGTCTGCGATGAAACTGCATTCACAGCACAGGAGATGATACACTCATCTTTGTTGCT
>JAQNCA010000019.1:5580715-5608148 GCA_029783725.1 Acanthurus tractus | reverse complement strand
GTGTGTGTGTGTGTGTGTGTGTGTGTGTGTGTGTGTGTGTGTGTGTGTGTGTGTGTGTGTGTGTGTGTGCGTGTGCGCGTGCGCGTGCGAGTGTGTGTGTGTGAGTGTGAGTGTGAGTGAGAAAGAGGGTGCACGTGTGAGTGTCAAATCAATTCAGAGCTCCTGTTTGCTCTGTTGCTGTCACAGTTGGGACACAGCACTGCACCTCCTTGCGTGCCCTTGTTCTGCTGCTATGCAACTGTGTGTGAGTGAGTGCAAGCCACCAGAGTAAACAGGTTTGTGTAGCTTTCACAGGGTGGCTGATTTAAAGAGCTGATGAAAACATGTATGGACAGATGGAGTATAGAGTTTCCTGAATGTTTTATATTAGATTTGGGCCACCTGGCCTGAAACAAAGACCACTGCCAACTTTACTTTGAAAGTACTGTTTTATCATTAAGGACTTTACTCAAAGTATGCCATACATTTTTACCCAACTTTCGGTCAAACTTTAAAAAAAAATTTAATGATACAGGTGTATGTAAGGATATGCATTAGTATTGTGAACCAAACTCACTAGTATTCTCCAAACAACACTGGGCACTAAATAAATGGTATGATGCATTTGTTGAACAATTAAACCACAGCATTAGCCCTTTTAAAGAAATTTTTAGTAAGTGACATAACCTGTATTCCAATCAAATATTAGAAAATTGAATATGGAAAAAGCCACAAATAAAATAAAAGATTAGTCAGGTTTGATATTTTATAAATGCAAGGCCAACTTGTCTCTTGGAAAGGAATTCAACTGAGCAGTTTGATTCAAGTCTCAAGATTTTTTTTTTGCCTGATCATGGCAAGTAACTTATTATGGATTCCTACTACAGGATTTGGACCCAGCACACACATGCTTGGATTTCTGAATCAGTGGGACTCAGCAGAGTTCAGAAAATTTCCTCCAGTGGAGGCAGATAATCCCACAGGATCAGAGCGGCAAAAGAACTCTGATTAAAGCCTCAGAATCAAAATGGGCAACAGTTAGGACCAGTAAAACCATTTTAAACTAGCTGTGTTTCAAAGACTGTCAAGCAGGTTAATCAAGTTGTGGTGTAAGATACACCACAACAAACACCTCTGACACAGACAGTCTGAAACTGGGGACATATGTTTAAAAGAATAAGTAGCATTAATACTAATTGGGTGCAGCACTGAGCACACACCAGAGGCTTGAATGTCTGTCTACAGTGGTGTACTAAGACATATATAATGAAAATGTACTCAGAATTTAGACAATGACCAGTCTATATGCTAATATGCCAGTATTATTGCTTATGTTTTTTCTAAATATGATGAAAAGCTCACAAATATAAAAAATACATGGTTTAAACTTAATAGATTCTTGAGCAATATAACCAGTTCCCTTGAGTATAAATTTAACCTATCCAGACATCAAAACACAACCAATTAATGACCGGAAATCTCAGTACTGATGACAGGATGACAGTTGACTAAACAAAAACACAGAATTAAACTGAAGCCGTGAAAGAAAAGTCCACACACCTTCACCTGTATGACGTCAGGGCCTTCAAATCACAGGTCTACAGTTAGCTGCCACACCTACCACTTGACTCAACAGGACAAGCCTGTTTTACCCTTTTCCCTTAGACAATCAAATAAACACTCACAAAAAGCACTGAACTTCACTGCATTGTTGGCTGCCAAAGCAGCACCTGCCTGTTTACCCTATATCAATGTGTTCACTGTAACCTCAGGTATAAATGACAAATAGAGATAATTAAATTTAACATAATTATGCAGTTAACAAGTAACTGCATTTGTCTGAGTGAGTAGGGAAAATGAGGGAGTGCTTGTGTATAAGAGTGTGTGTGAGAGCCGGCAAGAACAAATGTGACTGTGATGGAGTGAATGATCTTGTGTGTGTTTGCAGCAGGTTCTCTGTTGCTAGGGCCCGACTGGCTTTGTCTTTCTGTTCATCTGCCTAGTGACTGGTCTGGTAAGGAGAGAGGCATAATTTACGGTTTCCTGGGCGTAACAGCAACGTGTACATGTGTGTGTGCCTGTGTGGCTGCTATAGATTGCTTACAAGATGACTCATTCAAGTGGAGCATGAATGAAGACAAGCAAAAGGGTGATCACCAGAATATTAAAGAATGTCTTCAGGAACATACCTCTGTCAATACTCTCACACAGTCAAAGCTTCTCTCTAATCTATATCACATATCCTTCTTGCAGGGAGATCTGTGAGGCTTTCACACTCCTGAGGTGTCAGGCGAAATACACGAGCATTAAACCATGCTCAGCTAACCTCATATTTCCTATACAGCATTTGCTTCGTCTGTTGTTGCTGTGATGCTTAATCGCTTTTTGAACCTGAGTTGAGCTGAAGGGAAGATCACAATAGCCCACTGGTATATAGTGGAAATTCTGAAAGAGCAATCTTAATTTTGATATAACAATTTTAACCTTACGAATAAATACATCTATACTGCCTTTGGCATCTTTCTATGACAATACCAACAAAGAATTCCAGAAATGGGAGACATTTGGAGGAAAGCTGTATTGATGGGTGGATAAAAAAGCATCAGACAAGAATCAGGATTCTAACCTCCTATGATTCAAAATCAGTTTTTAAATATAAAACATACATTTTCAAAATGTTAATTCACAACACGATATCAACAGAAACAGAAAGGCAAAACTCAACCGCAAAGGCAGTGCAGCGCTTCGATGATTCACAGCTCACACATGCTAGTTATCTTGCAACTCAACATTTTCTTATTTTTAGTGGTTGACTGCGTGTTTTGAACTGAATGACTAAATTACTTCTTTTATGCACAAACGTATATCGTGAACTTTCTGCACTACAAGTGGAAGACAAAAGTTAATGAAGCTATAACAAATGAGAAGGACTGACCAACATATAGCATTATCAAATAACTTTAACTAAAGCATAAAAATTAACTCTGCGTAATCTGTTTCAGTTCAAACAATTGCGCATGCTCAGCTTCCTACTCAGAGATGGCTTTCCCCGAACACATGGTGCAGAAGAGAAGCTGCTCCCCACTGTTAAACGTTAATTACACGGCAGAGCAGTCCCCCCCTTTTCACATTCTTATACAGACAGGGGATCATAACATGCTTTCAAATTAATTAATTTATAAATTAAAGCTGTTAACTTCTGGGGGTCATTTATCTTAATTGCCAGTTTTGTATCGTCTACTTTATCAGGGGACTGCATACACTGGTGAATGGTTTGGCACACACTATCAGGAACAAGTAATCACTTACTTTTGTAAGAATGCTGTTTCTGATTTCTGATTTCAACTTGTCACATGGTTTTTGATCATCTAATAATGACTTAGGACCATCTTAGCTTACAAAATGTCACAAGTGATGGCTCCAATCAAGTAGCAACTGAATTTATTCTCTAGGTCTGGAAGGTGCAACCCAACCTGACCCAATCAGTTACCATAAATTTTGGCCGGAGCCCACCACGGTTTGTGGTCCCATCGGGCCTAGTAGGATTCTGACACCTCTAGGTCTTCCCAAGAAAAGCAGTGACTCTTCAGGGCTTAAATGGCAATGTTGAGGTGTCAGTGTTTTACATCTACCAGCTGCAGTGTATGAGGCGACAGATTATTTTCTTTATTTCCATCTGATACCGAGCCCTCGGTTAAAATGTAAAAGTCCTGCCATCCCACAGGAACCACAGAGATCCCATTCCTATTTTTCTCGCTTGGTAAAGTAGCATACAAGGTGAACAATGCTTAATGATGCCAAACTTATTTATGAAATCAAATAACAATCATTAATTTGGCTAAAACAAACTGGATGATATAAATATTATTTTAAAAAATTGGATAATTCACTTCACTTATGGGTCTGAGATGGTTTTCTGACAATATTCGAGACGTTGGTGGAGCATTTCCGTCACCTTTGGTAAAGCACTAAAGTTGTTAGTGTCATTTGGAATCTATCATGGAGATCAGAATGTTTTTTATGTCCTCATAAGGGCCATCTTGTGATTTTTACTTCATTTCCTTGTTCCTTGTTTTACTGACATTGGGGACAGAGTATTGCATGAATGAAACTTGGTTAAACCCAATGTACTTAAATCAAGTCCTGGTGAGTGTTATAGTCTTCTCTCACTTGTATTACATGGATAAATTAATGGTTCAAATCCATCTTAGTTCAATGTAGGGAGGATCCAGTTCACTCAGTTAGTTTGCTACTGCCCAAACAATGAAATGGAGGATGAAGTAACAATTGAAGAGGCAGACCAGTATTTCTGGCAGCATGAGTCTGTCATTTCAGAAGATGTGGCTAAGTGAATAGAGGACGAACATTGTAAAACAGGAAATCAGACAATCAAGAGATTATGTCTACAGAAGTGGATAAATACCGCAAACTTACAGCAACACATTTACAACACAACTGACACAGTTTGCTGCCATAATTATTAACAAGTCGTTTTTGATACAAAATAATTGTGCTTTGTATTTTTCACAAACCTGCTAGATCACTGAATCTACAAAGAGCTAATCAAATACTGGTGATGGGTGTAATATTCAAATAAGTTCCTCAAACTAACAACCTGTGCCAAACCTTGTGTAACATGGTAACATGTTTTTCTTCTTCAGATTAAAGCCACTCAACATGTCTAACATTTCGCACTATCACAAGATGTCATAAGTCACTAATCTACATTTGACAGCTCTCCAAACTCTTGATAGCGTCCAGTGAGGGTTTAATATGACAGAATTGAACTTGTATCAGGTCCATATTAAACTCTGAGTTTAAAAATATGGCAAAATATCATACTGTAAGTTTTACAACACTGGCAAATTTAAATGTATTTGTTAATTTTGTGAGGTTGTCCTACACCTGCTGACCCTTTTCACTGCAATCAGACTACACACAATATATTTGTTGTATTGGATTTGAACATATCATTTAAGGCTTTAATTGCTACTTAACAGCGCCTGGTGTTTTACTTTCTGAAGTATGTATTTTTCATGCATAACTGTGAGGGGAGTAGGTGTGTGTCTGTGTGTGTGTTTCAGTTGAGGAAAAAATCAGTTTGTCTGTAAATGACAGGCAAAATGCAGCAGAAGGTCTCAGCTCATTCCTCATATTAACTGTGTTGAATCCACTTTGTGGCACTTTACTTGCCACATCAGGTTAGTAAACTGGCAATCCTTATTGTTAAGTCAAAAATATAAATACAGAGGTAAAAAGAGCTGGTTAATTTTCTAAGTCTAGCAAACCATTATGAGGTTAAGCAGATGTAAATACTAATAATAAACAGTCTTGACATTACAGTTGAACGGTCTTACTGTACATACTAGGTGAACATACTTAGGAAACATAAATTGAAGATATACAAATAATATATAAGTAGATCTCTGAAATGAACAGAGAAAGTCATGTCAACACTGAGTCCATTTTATGTTGGGTGTCATTTGGTCCTGTATCTTGCGACCTGACACCAAAGGCTTTCTATACATGGCCTTTAAAACAAACTGTGTTTGTGTGGGAGTATCCATCCATGACCTTTTGCCTACAAATCCAGATTTAAGACTTGCCATGACCCCAAACTTTTTTCTTCAACCCCTAAATCCTCACTTGGTTTGAAAGATGAGTATGAGTGCATTCAAACTGCAAAAGCGCAAAACAACACAAGGGCTTGTAATACAGGTAGGCACACTGCTAAAGGATACATAAACAAGGCTGACCAGGAAGTCCAGCTTGAGGGTTATTAATCACCAAGATACTGCACTTTGGTTTTATACTCTTAAGTTTGAGTGTGTAACTAACAGAGGGTATCAAAGCGGCAGTTTATTCCCTCCAATCTTATTGTGACTTGAGGAAAAGTGCTGTGCACTACACAGTACAGAGTCTTCTACCCAATATGTATGTTTTCAAGTTTACAACAGGTCATCACAGTGTGATACTTGTAAATGCAGCATAGAGCCAGGTCTAATTTTTCTGATGGAATGGGGCATTTTTGGATTTTACCAGAGCCTTCCGCAAAGGCTACAAAACTGGCTACATTGTGTTCAAAAAGGGAGTTTGCTATCATTGAAGGTAAATGCTGACATATTTGTACTTGTGTGTTTCACCAATAAAAAATTTAAAACACACTAAACTGCAACATCAAAATAAATATCCAGTTAATAACAATTTGCCCTGTCTGTGTGTGTGTGAGCATACGTATGAGGGTGCTACAGTCAAGGACTTATATAATCAACTGTATTGTTTGTGATCTCTGTTCCAGGTGAGGGTGTAGCCATGTCAGTATACGTATGTGTCATTCTGTGTGTGTTCCTTTTCTTCGCTTGCACTTACCTACCTACATAAATGCCAGCCTAACTGTCTACCTGCTTTCCTGCACAGTATAATGGAAGCAGTGATCCATTATGGGAGACAACCCAGCATGGACACCAACACATGCAGTAAGATCATGGTATCAACAGACAACTTCTGTCAGCAATTTCTTGTACAAGAAGCACAGAAAGACTAAATCTTTTGACCTTTGAGTCTCCAGCACAAACAGGTTCCCCTGTTGGCTATAAGAGCAGATCTGCAGCCTGGCCGACTATGCAACTGTAGTTTACACACCTGGGTTGGGCTTTCAATATTTCAGTTAGAAAACTGTTTGACATAGGGTGCAACTCTTGAAGCTTGTTGAAAAAGGTATTGTTCAATAATGCTTCCTTTAGTTATCAGGTTTTTTTTCTTTAAAAGCTACTGTCAGCTGGGTCCAAAATAGCACCTACCATTCATGTACTGCAAGTAACCACCTAAACTAGTTAATAAAATAAATAAGGTCAGTCAATATTGGAGGACTGTAGACATACTTCATCTCAAACTTTCATTACTACTAAAAGTTGGCCACTTTTTGCTGCATTCAGAACAACATAAACATCAATAAATGTAATGCAATTGACCTTGGTGTCTACTGTTGCTATGGTTATCCCTATTGAGCCAGAGAAGATTTTGCCCTAACTACAAATATGTGGAGGCACAATTCTGGAGTACATCAACTAAAAAAAACAATGAGGAGCATGTTGGAAGGACAGTAAAAGACACTGACTAAAAAGCAATGCTATTTTGAAAATTAGTAACTTAACTGTCACACTTGTCCGCATAATGCAAGTCATTGTCTGTGTTGCAACCTATTACAGTTTTCAGGTGAGAATTTGTGTTTTTTTTTTAAACAGATCAGATTGAAACTATCAACAGTATTATGACATGTACTGAAGTCTAAAGAGAAAGGGCCTTGTCCCAGACTTCTAAAAATGATTTACAGGAAACAGGCAGTCTTGGTCTTTTGAACCTTGAGCACATCACCAGACTATTTCTCTACCTGACTTAATGGAAAAATGAAACTGCAATGTGCTTGCATAATGTAAAGTACACATCAATATTACTTTTATGATTGAAATTAAAATTTAGAGATGTATTCACATGACACATCAAGATTCCAGAAAAGGTCAATTTGCTCTCTTGATAATTGAGAATTTCTATAACACTGATTGATTTGACAATTTAAGCAATGGATTATCAGTGTGACCACTGACCAAGAGTGCATAATAAGTATTTGTTAAACGTTCAAAGAGTGAAAAAAATTACATACAAGGCTAATGTGTGGGTATTGGGTTTTTGTACAAACGACAATAAGAAATTCACAGAGAACTGTCTGACAGGCTGGTCTGTACTGCAACAGGTCAATGTAATGAAAAGTCAAGTAGGAGGACATGCCCCAACACACAGACTAAACAGAAACCTAAATTTGTTCTTCTATCCTGCAAGGAGTGGGAAATCCAGTGTGAGTGCGTAGGCAAGCTGGTGAATCACTGCTGTGTGGCAAAGACAACAGAGAGAGAGAAAAGGCACAGAGATAACCGGAGACTTTGGATATCCAGCTTAGGCCTCTCTCCACACTAGACAGGCCTTTCTAACTAAAGCAGATATAAGTGTAAATACCAACAACAAAATTTTGCACATTTATCTTAGATTACTTTTTTTTTTTTATCTTACCTGCCCGGTCGAATTTTCAATGACTTGCACCAGTGGGTTCCTTGTTGACATTTTTGAAAGACTTGAAGTTGCCAAAAAGGGGGAAGGAACGGCGAAACAAAAACGAATCTTCAGTGTATATTGTGCATTTAAAACCTGTCTTGTTGTTTATAGAGGGAAATTTCCAACGGGAGTCCAGTGCTAGCCAGCTAGCAACACGACAAATAGCCAGTGAATCAACAAGTTGAATCCCACATCAGCGGCTAGCCGAGTTAGCCAGCTAGCTTGAAACTAGCTAGCAGCAACCGCACTTCCCATGTTTGTCAACAAGCACAAAACCTCAAAAAGGAAATGTCGTTTTAAGCTTCAGTCCAAGTGTGAAAACAGTCAGTTCCCAATTAGCATTTATCAGCGTCGATGGGGACCAGCGGGCTATCACCCTGATGCAGTGACGTTTTGGCAAGCTAGCGACTTGGGCTAGCTTGACGAAAAGTTGGGCAATGGTGGTGTTGAACAAGACAAGGTTCAATTAGGTGGCTAGCATGCTAACCTGTACGGCTGCTAACTAGCGTCAGAGGAAGCCCCAACTATCGCCGAAATCTACAACAAATGTTTATCCAACGCCGTTCTCATTACGAAGTGTCGACGCCTGCTTTTCTCTTTTCGTGGCGGAGATGTTTCCTTTCAGGTTGAAAACCAGGTCCGGGGGTCTAGAAACTTTCAGGCCAAAGTTATTCCCGGCGAGGTCTCGACCTTCCCAACTCACGCAAAACAATTCCAAATGTTCCCAGTGTGATATCCAGGGTAGGGTATCCGAAAAATAAAAACAGCACCATGTAAAATGATCACATGGCAGGTAAGAAACACGAACTAATTAACGTTACTTGCGCTGGCTAACTGGCTGGCCAATATTAGCCCATGTAGCTAGCCAACGCTATTTTAGTGGTTCTTTCGAAGCAAAGCTAGCTAGTTAGCTTATCCCCCTGCGGTCGCAGCGGCGGTGAATGCCACAGAGCAACCCACAAAACTCAAAATCCACGGAAATCACCGGCGCTCTTCCTTGTGTTGCGTGATTGGAATAAGGTCGTTCACCAGTGCTGCACTGCAGTGTGGCGATATACCAGTTCGTCCTGTCGGTACACCGACTGCTGTTATTCCCTTGGCCAGCCGACTAAAATAGGGATCATCAAGTTGTAAAATCCATTATCGGCAAACTACGGTTTTCTTGCTCGGGGGTGCGTGTCATGGGCGACAGGGGGAGAAACGCGAGGAGCTGCGCCCGAAAGCAGTCTATGCGCACGATCCTGTTCTGATACCGGAACAAGCTCGCGGCAACATGGCTGCTTGCACCACGACTGAAAGAGGAGGATTTGGGAGGGAGGGGTTTCGTTCTGTGTTCGGCTGCATTCGGCTTTTCCCGAGCCCTCACTGATGACCGCGATTCCTTTAGATCGGTAAATGGCAGGTGCAGGGGATTGTGCATGTTCCTCACATCCTGCCAGGGATGTGCTCTAGTTTACTGAAGAGAGACTGCGTGACCCACAGCGTCCTCTAAAAGTCCTTGGTTTACTTAGATATCGGTTACTTTTGGTGATTTGATTACTTGCAAATTCATATCAGTAAAGTTGCTTGCATTGTGATCTAGGTACCCCTGTATTATTACTCAATTTGTCTTAAACTTGTCTTAATCGGGTTCCAACTTTTTGTCCTTAAAAAAGTCCTGCCATCTACGTTTGTAATATTATCCCTGTATATTAGTAAATGTGGGATAGGCTACTAATTGTTGCATCTACAGCAACCAACACATAGATAGCGAAAACTGTGAAAAACTAAAATCATTTTAGAGTTAAAAATGTAATTATATACTGTTTTTGTGCTGTTGCTAGTGGTGTGAAACTTGGTGATAAATCCAGGGTGCCACAGAATATCCATATCTGCATCCGCATCCACATCCATAACCATATCCAAATCTGTATCTAAATCTATATCCAATCTGAAGTGACCCAAGAGCTTTATTCCTTCAGTGAGGCTAATGTCCTTCACAACATTCTTCAACACAGCTCAAGTCTGTTTGTAACACTTACAAATAAGTTCTCTTTCCTCTTCCTGTATCTCTTTAGAAACTCCAGTTCTGTAAATGATAGCCGTGTTCTTATTTCCTTTTACTTGTCACATACTTCTTCCCTTTATACCTCTGAGAATTCACATGCTTAAATCATTAAAGGCAGAGTGAAAAAAAGATAGCTCAATTTTTTAAATTTCATTTCATTCATTAAGCCAATGTGTGACAAAATTGGCTAACTGCTATATTTGACCATGACATTATTGCACTGTCAGCAGTTTTGCTGTCTTATAAATAAACATTTGTGTAAACAAAACCTTAAGTTCAATTGGACTAACACATACTTTGCAAATAATCAAAAGGTCATTCATCCTCAATATTTTTGTCCACTTTTTTCAGTATTGCCCTGAGCTTAAAGGGATATAGTGCAAACCAAGAGATCCTCTGCTTGAAAGGTAGATTATTCCTTAATGGTTGGTCCTCCTGTTGTTAATGATAATGATCAGTGTTAATGATACTGAATATCACTTAAAAAAATTCATTTTCTTCCCTAGTATTCCCATTTTTTTATCTGAATGTATTTGAGACAATGACCTATTCTGTGATATGTTTAAATTATGGTTCCTCATTGCAGTAACAGATATAAAAATTGCCATTTGCAAATATTTACCCATAAGTGTGACTTGAGATGCTGACAGTTAGCATATAGACATTTCCAAGTTACTTAGCAACTGCCTTGATCTGATGAAGATAATATGGCTGCCTTTGGTAGTGGTGATGCTCTGTCAATCAGGAGGTCTGCAGAGACAAGTCACTGTACCAAATAGTCAGCATTTGCACAATGCAAGGATGTCATGTAGAAAATAAAACGAAAGCAGGAAATGAAGAGATACAAGAGGCTTGTTAGCAATGACTGGGAGAACATCCAACTGGCAGGATTTCCCGATGAATCAAGGGAAAAATCACATCCCTGATGATAGATGGAGCACACTCAGAGGCATATAGGCCTACACTGTTACAGGAGACAAACACCTCTGTTTTTGAGGCATAAAATGTTTTCATATCAGTAATAGCCTTTTTATATTTTGTTACATATACTTAACTTTTGTTATACCATATACCCCAACCAATCCAATTGACCTGCTTGAAAGAAGTATTTATTTATTTTTCAGTCTTGAGAGCATATCCAGTTTGCTGGTGGTTTACAAAGAAGTGGATGTCATATGTATCGTGCACTATTGTGCGTCCAGGACTAAAATGAACTGCAAAATCTCAGAAAATATCACAACAGGTCAGTTTAATGACTACATGAACTCAATGAACTCCTTTTTTCCCTTTTTAATTTTATATGAGTGGTTTGACTGAGAAAAAAATTGCAGCTTTGTTGGAGAAAATATGCTGAAGTGTCGCCATCTACAGGATGTCTGAATATATTACAGAGGGCCTCTATCTATCTATCTATCTATCTATCTATCTATCTATCTATCTATCTATCTAATTAAAAACATATCTTTATGGTTTATACTGACATCATTCCCTGCTGTGCACCCCATAAATATTTGGATGAACGCACTTTCTTTGGCAGCCACACACCGTTTTTTGCTTTGTAGAAGAAATGACACTCTTGAGTAGGAGGCTGAACTGCAGACTGTTAATTGCAGCTGATTTGAGGGTATTTTAAGTCTCATTGGATGAACATTAAAAAGCATACCAGCATTTTTTATCTCTAGCCTCCTATTTCAGGGTGCCAAGTGTATCTGGCCAGATTGAGGCTGTAATAACAGTTATTTTATTATGTAGCCAATAATTTTCTCTGTAGAGGCTGGCATCTCATACACACCAGCAGACTGTTGATACATTATTGTCAGGCTGTCCCTCCAGCCTTTTTGCATATCAGTTCATCTTGACAAGTATCTAGCTCAAAGGTAACTCTGTGGCAATGTGCAAGCTTTGAATACTGTGACAGACAGTCAAAACAGCATTTGAATTCTCTTCCAAGTTGTCACACGCATGATCTAAATGCACTGAAGAGTGAACCACGCAGCTGTTACCGCTGGTTTTACTTTCAGGAAACCAGTTACTTATGTGATGTAACATTTCAACAGTCTGATAATAAAGGCATATTACTCCTCATTACTTATTGCCTGGGGAGAGCGACTTTATTGAACCACAGACTCCATTTATAATGGTCAATCAATAAACCTTACTTAGCGTTAAAGTCTGACTGTGGAGTTTGGAGTTGAACTTACTTTGAGTGCATGTGTTGTAGATGTAATTAGAGGTCAGGCTCACCACAGTAGAGGTAATGATGCTCTTTCACTTTCTGCTCATAGTGAGATTGATTGTGGAGTTGTTTGGCTAATTAAAAGGAAAATAAGATTATATTTTAAAAAATGTATACATTTTTAAAAGTGGAACATAAACATAGTTAGCTCTACAAAAAGGAAATGATAATTGCCTTCTCTTCTTATTCTCTTTTCTTTAATCAGGATGTTGCATTTCTTTGGGGCCTCTACTTGAATACTTTCCATTTACTGTTTTCTAACTGTGTATTGAATTAGCACTAATTCCCTTAAATGAGACTAGCATTTGTTATTATTAAGCATTTACAAGATGTATTTGTGTGTATTTGCATATATATGAGGTAATGTTGTACATGTTGTTGTCTGAGTTACTGAGACTGGTAGGTTGGGGAACGAAACAGATAAACTATCAGGTAAAATATAGTTTATGTGTTTAGTTTTATATGATTACAAGGTTAATTGACCTTTCTTTCAATATTTAGTCATCATCATGAAGAACAGCATCGCCTCCGTCCAACTGTTGGTGTCTGAACCAGTGAAACAAAGACACAAGTGTTTAGTTTAATAATGTATTAGTTATAAAGTAAGAGGCGAGATTGTGTCAGATTTTTGTTAAGTAATTTCTTTAAGTGAAAATAAAAAATCCCCCCATTGTTTAAGCCCCATCATATATCTGGTTTTCTTCCACTACAATAAATGAAATATATTTGGGCGACTGTTGCTCAGACATATAAAAGAACCACAGTGAGCTTGTGGATATTGTGATGAAAATTTTCACAGTTTTCTGACCATTAATAGACTAAATAAACCATTACCTACATAATTGTTTACTTAATATTAATACTAACGGATTAATCTATAGTTAACATAATGGTTGCAGGGCTTGCAATTTGGTCTACATGCCATAATCACAACTTGATTTTGCTGCTCCAATGGAAGGATTGTTCATAGTGATATTATCAACGGAGCGCTGGAATATTAACAGTAGGTGCTGCGACATTGTTAAACAAGATGTACAAGACACGATTATAGACAGAGAGAAAAGCAAAAGAAAGACACACAAACAAACTAAAATTAGTGCGTACAAAACATAAGGATCATTTCTCTTTTGCCTAATTCATGGCCTAACAGACTGAAAGGGACAATCCTTCCTTAACCTGGCAATTTGGTGAGTGCTGACTCACAGCGTGGGCACAATTAGTGAAGAAGTTAGAAAGCAAGGCCAAAAACAAGCTGAATTTGCACAGACTGTGCTACATTAACAGCAAGTGCGACATGATGTACTTTACTGAAAGAACTAAAATCTAGAAAATAAATGAATTCACACACATTTTATCTTCAATTCTTAAAAAAAAGCAATCAGGTCCTTTTCTGTAGCTCATTAAGTATGCTGCACATGTTATGATTTGAAGTGAGAGGATCAAGGGAGAAACAGAATGTAAGGAAATGAGGAAACTTATTTGTTTTCGATTGAAAATCTTGAGGAAGCCAGACTTTCCTTTGCATCACCAGAGGAAATACTATGAAGTAGGTGAAACCAGTTCCAGGCTGTTTCCAGTAAGATATCAAAAAAAGTCCTTGTCATGTCTTGCTTCAGTCTGTCTCACATTTTAAAACCATTTTTTCATGATCATTCTGTCTTTGTTTGTGCTCTCTGTCTTTTGCTCTGTGGTGAAAGAGGTTATAGTCCCTTCGTGGTCGCAGGACTCTTCATCCATGCTGCTCTGTTCCTCTGTTTGAACATCAGGCTCCTCATCCTACAGCTGAGTCAAGACCCAGTCAGAGAACATGACGAGTGTCGTCCACACAGCACAGGCTTCTGTGACAGGTAATGAGGACTGATGGATTTTCCTCTGTTTGTCAACAAATGCTCATAAACTCAATAAAAGGAAATAAAAAGGTTGATTGATAACTTTCTGGCCTAAGAACAAAGAGGAGAAGTCGCACAGCTCCTGTTACATGTGTGTTAAGCTAAACTCTTTTAGTGTTTGCTTGAAAAGTTTGAAGTTAACAACTTTTGTGGTATTTCTGCTTTGAGTAATTAAAATTTAAAACTACAAATTAAAACTGACATTTTCAAACTTTCAAACGAAAGACAAGTATGCTAGGCTTTCTTAAAATGGCTCCTTCTGCCTGGGGCCATTAACTTATCAAGCACCCCTGGAACAATTTCTGCCTCTGAACTCTGTCTGCTTTCACTGGGATTACCACAAGATTACATAGTTCTTTCCAGGAAACATTCTAGGAATTTCATAGGAACTCGCAGATCCATAGGAGTCCAAATCTGGAGGAGAAACACTGTATTTATTTTGTTTTCTGACGGTGGTCAAATGTAATTATATAGTCTAGAAATGCTGCAGTCAGCCTAAAAACAAACCCGTCTTATTTAAGAATATCTGCAGATCGAGACGTTTATCCACACCCCCACTCCCTCAAGAGAACGTGTCATCAAAGTCTATGTTCATGTTCATTTTTTTGTTGTTGTTGTTTAGCAACTTTTTTGCCTCCCTACTATATTTGTGACAATTACAGTTACTGTTTAAATCCAGCACCTTTATTTAGTTTTTTAATGGTTCATTTTGTGTGTAGTAGACACTGTTAATGTATTATTGCTTTTTTTGGACCATAAAGTTTATGATTTCTTAATGTGATCATCACTTCTGTTTAATGATTATGCAACCTCAGCTCTGGTTGACCAACAGACATGGAAACATTCAGTGTGCACCTCATTTGCACATTAAAAAGTTGAAATTAACAGACTTGTAAGAACATCCAGTTACCAAAGCGCTTCTAGACAAAAATTTAAGTTAAAAACAAACAAAAAAAATCCCATTTATGAAAACATTCACCTTTGGTTGAACCTTTTGGTTTCAATTACATCAGCCGGACACTTTTAGGTTTACAGTTTACCTTGCCTTTAGTTAGACTAAAAGCTGTGTTTATTATTGTCTAAGTTGTTTTTAAACGGGTTTAACTGTCTCTACATCTCTGCACATGTGGCTTACCCTCTTCACAGAGTAATTAAGCAGAAAAAAACAACATGCCTGCTTAAAAGAACAGTGTACTTTCAAGATGGTGCATAAAATCAAATGTTTATTAGGGGAAGACAGAAGTCAAGTGCAAAACAGAACAGCACAAGAGCAGGAATTGAGTTTTTTGTTCACTATAAGCACAGTAAGATGTTTTGAAGATGGTGACAAACACAATGTCATTATTTTGAGCCTCACAATTACAGTCTAAGTCACTGTCGCAGAGGCAACATGCTCCAACTAAAGGGTAAAGATAGCCTCAGTTATTTATTAATAACAGGAAAAGACAATGAATGAGAAATAAAATAGCTTTTATACCTGAGGAAGAACCTGAAAAGCTTTTAACTATATACATAAAAATCAGAGTCTGTATGACTAAAATAATCTGAAATATTTGATGTTTTAACCAAGATCATCATGTCCTTATTAATACTGACTCATTGGGAGATTGTGTAATGTAAATTTTGTGTAAAAAAAGCAGCTTTTTGAGTTTTTTTAAGAAATGCCCAAATGATAGACTTTGCATGTAAATGTCTCAACACTGACATTTCTAAAACCTTCAAAAGAAGAAGACGAAAAAGAAAGGGGTTCATCACCCAACCCCCTAAAAAACGGAAGAATGATGAACTATAGGGATATAAATAATGAAGAGTCTGTGGGGGTGTTAAAACAGCTTCACATCCAGTCAGGCAGCGAGGATTCACCTCTGACTCACTCTCTTTAAATAGCAGCGAGCAGTTCCTCCACTGCCACAGTCGTCACGTCGGAGTAGAAGGTGCCCTCGTTGTCTCCACCTCCAAACACCAGCAGAGTTCTGCTGCCTGCGCCGGTGTCTTCATCCTCCTCTGAGAAACAATGGCGGCCCATTGTCTCCATGGTGATGATGGAGTGCCCTGCCCTGGGGAGTGAGAGCTGAGGGAGCGTCAACTCCGTCCAGCTGTTGGTGTCTGAACCAGTGAAATAGAGTTAAAAATGAACAGTTTAAGCATTTAAAATTAATTAAAAAAAAAACAGGTGATGTTCTGTTCTATTGAGTCAATTCTTAAGGATAAAAAAAAAGCCCCAAACTATCTTGTGTCAGCTTCTCAAACATGGAGATATTCTGTTTTGGGTTTTTTTTAGTCTTCTATTGCAGCAGACTGAATATCATTATACCATATCATCATCATATCATTAGGCGTTAGTTTGTTGGTCTGATATATAAAAGAGTCACAATAAACTTTGGAAAAATGTGATGAGCATATTTCAGTTTTCTGACATCTTGTGCAGTAAATGATCTCCTACTAACATCCAATACATAATCCATTACTTAAATTAATCTGAAATTTAACATTGTAATTGACAGATTAACTAAAAAGTTGAAGTAATAGTTAGTTGCAGGCCTTGTCATAAATCGCTAGTCTACATGAAATAACCACACAGTCTACACGCCTACCATATTTTCTGTCTTTGACATTTACTAGTCTTAGGAAATTTTGAAATACCTAATTTTATTTTGAAATAGCCCGTACGCTCTCACCTATATCAAAGATGAAGGTGTCGCTGAGAGCGTTGTTTCCATTGTAACCTCCGTGGATCAGGAACTTTGTGTCTGAGAGCACAGCGCTGCCGTGCCAGCTGGAACACACACAAAAACACACAAGGTTGACAAAATGTAATTGAAAGTATGTTTCCACAGGAATTATACAATTTATTTAATTCAGTGGAATAAAATGGTAAATTCTATGCAAGCCCAAGAAACTTTGCCTAAAATGAGCTAATTTTAGATATAAATCAAGAAATCTGGTTATTAACAGTTGCTGATCCTCTGAGCATCTGATGC
Source organism: Acanthurus tractus (assembly GCA_029783725.1). Taxonomy (NCBI): domain Eukaryota; kingdom Metazoa; phylum Chordata; class Actinopteri; order Acanthuriformes; family Acanthuridae; genus Acanthurus; species Acanthurus tractus. The sequence continues at coordinate 5,590,910 of JAQNCA010000019.1, read as the reverse complement.
ACTGTTTTGTAATGATGTTCAATGTTGAACTCCAGCTGCACCTCCATGTGTGTTATGTGTGTGTGTTATGTTGTGTTACCTTCGAGGAGAAGGAGCTTTTCCACTTGTTTTCACTGCAGAAAACTCCATCAGTCCTATGAAACATTACAACATATTAATATTAATAAGGGAAGCAATGCTACATATTTGCTGCTTCAAGATTTATGCGCCTTGTGTGTGTATGTCCAGACAGAGGTTTGTGTGTCTCTGTGTGTATAAAACCAGCAATCCTTGACCAAAATCTGCTCATGTATGACGTACCGAGGTCCAACATGTACATGTCGTTGTAGCAGACAGGAGTGTCCCATCCGCCAAATACATAGATCTTTCTCTCCTGCATCACACACGCAGAGTGACTGAAAGAGAAAGCGTGAAGTGTGAGATCCGAAGAGAATGAAGCGATTTCATTTATGCAAAAAGAGAAGTGACTTTTGGATTAAAAACCATCTTACCCTGAGCGGGGGGAAGGTGTGTCGCCAGTAACAATAGGCTGGTACCAGATGGAGAGGTTGGGATCGAAGATGTAGAGTGAGTCACTGCAGCCGTCGGGCTCTGGGTTTGGACGAGGGAACACGCCTCCAAGCACAAACAGCTCCCCCCGAAACATGCTGCAGCTGTGGTAGGCCAGAGGAGGAACCTTCCCTTGAGCCTGGAGGAGACAAAAGAAAGGAGGAGGACATGAAGAAAGAAGGAGAGCAACAAAAATAAACTTATAACAAGGAGGACAAACACACAAACCTCCACCATGGTCCACTTCCAGCTTTGTGTGTCCAGGATGTGAACGTCGTTAAACCACTTTTTGTTCTTAGAGCCTCCGAACACAAAGATCCGCCTCGAGTCTGGGTCATAGATGGCTGTGTGGCCGATCCTGGCCTCAGGTGTTGGACCCTCAGCCAGAGTCTCTGCTGCCACCCAGGACATGTCCTCTGATGGTACAGAGACAATCACATTCACTCCGACACGGACCCACCAGAAACTAAAGCCCACTTAAACACAATTCTCAACGGAGACTCGTGTGAATCAGAAACCAAAAAGCTGTTTATGTCTGACTGACCTGTGCAGAGCTTCCACATGGGATCTTTGCAGAACTGCATCCTGGCTCCCTGCCCTCCAATCAGAATAGCTGTCTGTGCATCGATGGGACAGAGAGTCTGACCCCAGCGACCTGATGGGCTGACCAACGGGGCTGCAGGCAAACCAGAGACTTCTTATTTCACATGTTAATGTCTCCCAAATGTCAAATATATAGCAGCATTTAGCGAGGTGTAGATTTGATGTACAATGGGCTGTTTAAGTTTATGCTACATCTCTGCTCTTATAGAAAACATCAATCTGTGACCTCAGGTGGGCATCAGCATAACAGCTTTGGGAATTCAAAGTGAAAAATATGACAAAAACAACTTCAGTGGTATGCAATGTGTGTTCATAGACTCACCGGCCTGTGTGGGAGTCTTGGCCTGCCTACTCTTCGTCCTGGCTGCACTCTGAGGAGGCGTTCTTCCCACAATCCCCTGCGCCTCTCCTGCTCCATTAGGTGTAGAAAGCAGAGAGGGAAGGAGATTTGATGGCAGAAACATAAAGAAATGTTTCACTCCTCCACATCAAGCAACGGGGTTGTCTTTAGAATTATCATTAGCAATTATTAGCGACATCACTCTGTGTCATCTTCCTCACCTGCCCCCTTCGTCTTTGTTGCATCTCCTCCACTGCTGAACAGCTTGTGCCCCGCTTTTGTTTGACCTTTGGCCTTTCGCACAGGTGTAGTCTTCTCTATGCTGGCATTTGGACACTTGTTCTCTTCTTCCCTTGCCTTCATCATCTTATGCTCGTCACTGTCTTCCTCTGACATCTGCTCTCTCTTCCTCTTACCGTTGAGCTCCCGGGCTGAGAGGGGGGCCACGGTGTCCTGAGACGAGCAGAACAGTCTGTGTCATTTCTCATTTAACAAATTATCCTAAATAAACTGGATTGGAATGCTGTAATGTTTATGCTGAGCTTTTAGTGGGTATGGCACTGCCTGCAACTGTAAACAACAAGTTATTACCTATTCTAGATAGCTGAGAGGCATTGTGGTAAATGTAGGAAACCACAGCAATTTGTAAACATTAAAAACAGTAACACTGACAAGTATGAAGATAAAATACATAACTGTTTCATGTGGCTCTTGTTACAAGATTTTGCTGTGTATGTGGCTCATTGCTGATACTATTATTTACACAGATTACCTTTGGTGTGTATTCCTTCACAGCCAGGATGAGCTCTGGCTCTGACCAATCTGATTTCACCTGAGGAAGAAATTCATATGATTTGTGAATTCCTCTGTGGGAACAAAACTTTGAGATTTTGATCTCTTTACCATTTTATCATCAAGAATGAAGACAATAAATTTGACAACCATGATGATTACTATTGTACTTTCACTTTCATGAGGAATATACTGACTTACTTTCTCAGGACTACTGTGTAATTTTTCCATACTTATTATTTTGTGGCTTGATTATTAGCTGGGAAAACGGAATAATCACTTCATGGCTGTCTGTTTGGCTATTTCCAGTCCTGAATCTCATTTACCAGGTTTCCTCCCTCTAGAGTGACATTCAGAGTGACATTGTCCGTCCATGTCTCCTCTTCCCACTGCTCCCATGACAGACACCTGAAGCACACAACACGCCAATGTTCAGTAAAAATGTTTTTCTGCAAAATGATCATTGATGTTCTGATTTGATAATAGTGGGAGAATGTAGAAGCACACAGAAACATCACAACACAGTCAACTTTTAGCATGTACATAAGCAGTAAATACGCTATCTCAAGGGGAAATAAACCCTTGGAGGTCAACCTACTTGTTGTATGGAGTTAGTTTTCCGATAGTGATGGGTATCCGATCAGCATCGTTGAGCTCCGCGTTCACACAGATCCTCTCCCCCCAAGGTCCGCTGCTAAACAGCACCAACTGCCGGACACTTGCGGGAACTGCAACAGCCACCCTGCACGAACCTTCAGCGCTGACACGGTAAACAACGAAGAAATAAGTCAATATTCACTTCTCTTGTTGTCTGTACATCAACAAGTCTTAAGAAGGAAAGTATTTACTGGTATGTGTTTCGCAGTGACAGTTAACCGATGCACCTTCCTCTATAAACGCGGCTATTTCAAGAGGCGCCAATGAGAAACAACAAGTAAAGGTTTATGACATGGGCTGTTGACCATTGCAAAAGTCGTTATTTGACGACGCCTAAGCTGTAGTTCAGAAACATAAGGGATGGCAGACATTATGGTTCAACGTGAAAAGCTACAAACATTAACGTTACTGTTAAAAACATTCATGTTATCGTACCTCAGCAGCCTTTGAGGCGGACCGTTTAGTCCGAAAACGGCATAAATTCCGAATTCATCCATCGTCGCGTTTTCCTTCAGCGAAGGTGTCTATTCCTACGACTCTTCCTGCTATTCTACTTATTTTTTTAACTAACCGGAGTTTCAAAACAACAATATCGTGGCTGTTCTGCTCTTTTCAACAGCTCCCGCCACATACAGTTAATGTGTTCAACATCCAAACTCCGCGCGATGTGCGTTGTATGAGCGCGTGTTTTGTGGTTCAGACTATCTGTGCGGGCGGAGTCTGCACTGTTAAGTATGGAGTGCGACTAAACCTCCGCCCATGCAGCTCTTGCTGATATTATATTGAGCACACTACAGAAGTGCACTTCACAAGCCGTAGGCCAATCAGAGGCCTGCATTTAGCACCGCTTCGAGACGTAACAAAAGCTGCGTTCAAGAACATTTGTCAGCACTTTTAATTATTTCACCACGCATTCATTTCTTAGCCTGTATTGAAATTGCACAAGTATTTTTTAATCAGTCTTTTTTTTTTTTAAAAAAAAGGTGAACTTATGACTGTTTATTTTAGTCATTTTAATTCTAGTTCTTCATGCCTTTTTATATTTCCATTTTTCTTTTATAGTCCGAATGGCTTTCTGCCTAATCATAATAGGGTGCTCTACAAAGAAATCTTCCTTTCGTTACAAATAAGTGAGTGCAAAAGCCATTATACCACATCAGGTAACAGCATTATCATTGATGTGTTCCAATAAGACAATTTACACAAAAGCAAGGGTTTCTGATCTCATTGAAATATTAAAACTCTTGATTCAGGTAAAATAAACACTATAAAATAATTTGGAAGTTAATACATTAAGTTAAAACAGTTATACAGATGAATGAAAATTGTTTTCTCTTCTTTTGCAAAATACAAAGAGGAAAGCTGGACCATTGTATTTTATTGAAATGCAAATATTTGAGCTGTGTGTTCCGCTTTGTTTCGGTCACGGTTAGCAAAGTCTCACACTGCATGCTCAAAATGCCATGGAAATGGTTTGTGACATGAAAATGAAGCATGATGACAACTTTCCATGTGGGTGTCAACAGGTGTCCTTCAGAAACTTTGCCTAATGTAACATATCATACATGGAATTTATCTAATGAAAACAAACATGTACTTCGGCATTGTTAAAACGACAGAACCTTGGGGAACTATTTTCCATACAGTAAATTGTAAGAAACAATTACCAAGGTGGTTATGATGACCAAGCAGGTGGAGATATGACTTGTTTATTTATTTGAGGCTAAGTTTATTTCTAGCCAAAAAATAAATAATAAAATAAAATTCAAATACTTTTATGAAAAAAAACACAACATTGAGTTGGGTTTCAACATTTCTTACTTTATGTAATTATGCAATTGTGTAATAATTATTTTTTTCTCATTTGTTCGTTTATATGATCGCTTTTTTTTATAACATTGTGTTTTTGCTTAATATCTTGAACATCTTAAAACTCCATGCTAGCAATTTCCTTACCCGCGAGAGACTATTTAGCATTAATTCTGTGTAAAAATCAATAAAAGTTTCAAACTGCAAAATTCATGTAGCTGACAAAGCGTTGCAGCGTGTTCTTGAACGCACACCGACGTCTCTTAATTTCGAAAAGCATTGTGGGATTGATGCCGGTAGAAAGCTTCTCGAAGGAACTGCAAAGATGATGGTGAGTGAGTTAGCATTTACACCCTGAACTCAAATGTCGAATCCATATCCATCCTTCACGATATTAGCGACCTTTTGCTTCTAAACTACTCTTAGCTTAGATGACTTCCTTTTGGCGGAGTCTGGAAGCAGTTATTGTGTGAAAATTATTAGAAAATGCTTTTATTCATAGCCAGACTCGCAGTGTTGCTCAGCATCAATGGGCGTATACGATGCTAATGTAATGCTAGCTAACATGTTAGCCACCGTTATAAATGTATTGTTCCATACAAATGATGCTTGCGTTAGCTGTAGTTGATAAAAGGTAAACTACTCTGAGCTGGTTATAGTACGAACTCTTAAGTTAGGATGCTTTTTGTATTCGTTATAAGTTTTTAAAGCGCCTGTCATTGCAGCTTTGTCACTCGGGTTATTATCATGTTAGCATATGCATGCTGAGCCTCTATGAATAAGTGCCGGTGAGACATTACTGTCCTGTACTGCCAGACATATCGTAGACAGCCGCTTCACTTAAATACATTACACTTTACACAGTTGAAGTATGTAGGTGGTCATCAGCTCCTCTGTTTGTTCAAAAGCTAACGATGATTGACTGAAGCAGACTATTATAAGGTCAGAGAGAGTTGTCCATTGTCAAATACCAAAATATGCGAGCAAGTATTTAGATAATTGTAATGTAATGCAAGACTGTAATACGGTATTATTAAACGTAGTCTGCTACAATATGCAGTGTTTTTTAGTAGACTATAAATAGACATTTGGGTTTGACAGTGTCACCGATCTATGTCTGATGGTTAACAAAGGCATCACACCCTGCTGTAACAGCACCACACCGCCTGACTGTCGTTTACCTTTTTTGGCTACTTAAATGGAAAAATAGTATCAGTCATCATTTGTGTTAAAGCTGAGTGATATGGGTGAAATCGATTATACAACATTTTTCTTAAATTGTGGTAATGTATTATGGCAAGTCATAAATACAATTAAATCATAATATCTCTGGAACATGATGGATATCAGCAATAAACTGTTGCTTATCTGTAGTTTTTTAAATACAACCACATTATTTGTCTTTATTCAGTAGCCTTTATAAATAGGACACTACTTGACTACTTCTGACTTGTTAAGAGCAAATGGTTTTCTTTCAACTCGCTTTATTTCCTCACTTTCTTTCCTTTACAATTTATTGACCATTTGTGTGTTTTTTTTCTGTCAACCAACCCTTCCACACGTGACCTGCATCTATTCCCTTTGCCAGCCCACACCGGTTATCCTGCTGAAGGAGGGGACAGACACGTCTCAAGGCATTCCTCAGCTCATCAGCAACATCAATGCCTGCCAGGTCCAATACATTTTTACTCTCCTTGGTTATTTGGATTTTTTTTTTTTTTTTGGGGGGATTTTTTTTGGTGTGTCATGTACCAAAAAATGCTTCAATCTGTCTGACCTATTGGGATTTTTTTTCCAGGTGATTGCTGAGGCTGTCAGGACCACCCTGGGGCCCAGGGGGATGGACAAGCTGTTGGTGGATAGCAGAGGTAAGGAGAGACTGCTGGACAAAGATTGATCAGGTTGATGAAGGAATGCATTGTGGATGAATTCATCCTTAAATTCTTTAAAAAATATTTTTATTTATTGTGTTTTGCAGGGAAGGCCACAATCTCCAATGATGGAGCCACCATCCTGAAACTGCTTGATGTGGTTCACCCTGCTGCTAAGACACTAGTGGACATCGCCCGTTCTCAGGATGCTGAGGTAAGAAAATGTGTTAGTGCACTTTTTTGGCTGTTTGTTTTGTGACTATGGAAAATCATCCATGGAAATCTGTCATAAAGTTGTGGATTGAAATTGAAAATGATCCAATACAGGGGAGGAACTATGTTGTCAGTGCATGACTATAATTTTAAATTCATTTGTTTTGTTCCTTTTAACTATCCTCAGGTCGGGGATGGCACCACCTCCGTCACTCTCCTGGCTGCAGAGTTCCTGAAGCAGCTGAAGTCGTATGTGGAGGAGGGTCTCCACCCTCAGACCATCATCAGAGCGTTCCGCACCGCCACCAACCTCGCTGTCAACAAAATAAAGGAGATTGCCGTTTCTGTGAAGAAAGATGACAAGCAGTAAGTGCTCACTTTCACCACAACAACTTATTTACATGCCAGTCATTCAGCATTTGATGTCTGGTTTATCCTGTTAATAGTGATTCTACATGTTGTACGTAAATTGAGATTTAAACACAGTCTACTTCTGCAATTTCAAATGTACATATCCTCATCTTCACCCTCTCAGGGAGCAGAGGCAGCTGTTGGAGAAGTGTGCAGCCACAGCTTTGAACTCTAAGTTGATCGCAGGTCAGAAGGATTTTTTCTCCAAAATGGTGGTGGACGCTGTCATGTCTCTGGATGAGCTGCTGTCTCTGAAGATGATCGGCATCAAGAAGGTCCAGGGAGGAGCTCTTGAGGTTTGTATCTTAAAATGCTAAATAAAAGACAGTTTCATATGTTTAACATGAAGAAATTAAATGGTAAACTTTCTTTATTCAAATTTCTCAGGACTCTCAGTTGATCTCTGGGGTTGCATTTAAGAAGACTTTCTCCTACGCCGGCTTTGAGATGCAGCCTAAACGCTATGAGAATCCAAAGATCGCTTTGCTCAACGTGGAGCTGGAGCTGAAGGCTGAGAAAGATAACGCTGAAGTCCGTGTCAAATCTGTTGAGGTATGAAGTCTACAACACAGACATCAGGAAAAAAATAAAATAACCGTAATATGCCTTGAATTAAATCTCTCTTTCTTGCTCAATATATTTTAATTCTGCTTCCTTTCTCCTCTCCAGGACTACCAGGCCATTGTGGACGCAGAGTGGAACATCCTGTACGACAAACTGGAGAAGATCTACAAGTCAGGAGCCAAGGTGGTTTTGTCCAAGTTGCCCATCGGTGATGTGGCCACACAGTACTTCGCTGACAGAGACCTGTTCTGCGCTGGCAGGGTGCAGGAGGAGGATCTGAAGAGAACCATGATGGTAGGACACAAACAGAAACAGACACTGAATTTCTTGCTTCTGCATCCCTTAAGGAGGAAGCTGAACGATTAGAAGACTTGCCAGACTATCAGTGACTATTTGCATTGTGGTTATGATTTTCAGCTGCTGTTCTTTTAACACCAGACTAACTGAAGAAAGCCGACACATTTAGTGTTGTGACAGACCAAAAAGATGTTAAACAAATACTTGGATTGGTGTTCAGTAAAAATGTGAAATAATTAATGCATGGATAAGAAATTAGTAGTGTAAAAATTGACTTCATGTGTGTTACAAACCTGTATTTCTTCTTATGTCCAAATTTTGCTGACTGATGTAACTTGACCTGCAGGCCTGTGGAGGCTCCATCCAGACCTCAGTAGGTGGTTTGACAGACGACGTTCTGGGACAGTGTGAACTGTTCGAGGAGGTCCAGGTTGGAGGAGAAAGGTAAGAAAGACAAGTTTACATCTTTTCTCCCTGAAAAACACCTTCACATTGTCTGTACTTGCGTTACCACTCACATCCACCATATCTGCGTCTGAAGGTATAACTTCTTCAAGGGCTGTCCGAAGGCAAAGACATGCACCATCATCCTGAGGGGCGGGGCAGAGCAGTTCACAGAGGAGACGGAGCGATCGCTGCATGACGCCATCATGATCGTACGCAGAGCCATCAAGGTCAGTTTACACAGTGCGTGAGTGCAAGACGGCTCATTACAGCCATTAATGAACTCCTGTCACCCCAAATGACTGGATGTGGTCAGTTATAAGGATTCAGGAGCCTGACAGATCATTCCCTTAGTTTGTGTCAAAAGATGCAGATTCTTAGTTTGCTTGGAAATTAGCTTCCTTTTATGTATACAAAATTTTATCAGTTGCTTTCCCCATCATTGTTATCAATTGATTGTAAATTGTGGAAGAGAGGACATAAGCCACTTTATATTTGAAGGAGGGCATGACAGAAAAGGTCTGACATTAGCTGGGTTAGCATCAGTTGCTACAGCTCTTCACTCCTGACACTGATCTTAAAGTCAGTGCCCTTTTTCCTGAAAGCATCTGCTGAAACATGTAGTGAGGCTGCTGGTGCCGCCATCACAATTTATGGTGCTGCTGGATTTCAAGAGTTCAGGCTGTGTTGTACATGATGGAAGTGAAATAGGAAATGTGGTTAGGGATCGGGTCTGCAGAGGGAAAACTCACAGAGCCACAGAGATCACTCACTTGAATGTAGCCCCACATTTGTTTGTGTTTGGTGAAACTGACACAGATTTAGTGTAGCACTTAGGTTTTCAAACAGCGTCGCTCCACATCTGGTGACTTTGAAGAGCCAACTTAACTGGTTGATCTGTGAAATATGTACTGGATTAAAACCCTCAGTTTACTGCAGTTAGTCAGCTCATATGTGCGTAACACAGTGAACAAGCTGACCGTACTTCACCCTTTTTCCAGAACGACTCCATTGTAGCGGGTGGAGGAGCCATAGAGATGGAGCTGTCCAAGTACCTGCGGGATTACTCCAGGACCATTCCTGGAAAACAGCAGCTGCTGATCGGTGCGTACGCCAAGGCCCTGGAGGTCATCCCCAGACAGCTGTGTGACAACGCTGGCTTTGACGCCACCAACATCCTGAACAAACTGCGCGCCAAACATGCACAGGTAAGAAAATGAGACATACAGGCTCACCTAATCTTTCACAAGAGTTTTAACAAAGCACTTGCCATAAAGGCGCTTTTGTGGCCCGCAGTTTTAAAAGTGGATAGAAATAAAGTCACAGTTTTAAAAGTGGATAGAAATAAAGTCACTGCTTCATCTGTCATCTTGCTGCAGGGTGGCATGTGGTACGGCGTGGACATCAACAATGAGGACATTGCAGACAACTTCGCTGCCTGCGTCTGGGAGCCATCCATCGTGCGGATCAACGCCCTGACGGCGGCATCAGAGGCAGCATGTCTCATCCTCTCGGTCGATGAGACCATCAAGAACCCACGCAGCTCTGTGGATGCACCTCCAGGGGGCATGGGCAGGGGCAGAGGCCGTGGTAGACCTCATGCTCACTAAAAGGAAGCAAATCCCCATTTTAGACTGGCATTAAA
>JAQNCA010000019.1:5543749-5561001 GCA_029783725.1 Acanthurus tractus | reverse complement strand
TTTCTAAATCGAATTAGTGTGCTTGAGTGTGTGTGTGTGTATGTATGTGGTGTGTGTGTGTGTGTGTGTGTGTGTGTGTGTGTGTGTGTGTGTGTGTGTCTGGAAGCCATTACCTGGCATGTCTCCTCCTGCTGCCCAAAAACCAAGAGGCCCCATATGGATCCTGCCATCACTTCTCTCTTTCTTGTTCTTTCTTTCTTTATTGCCTCTTTTATTGTTCTTCTACATCTGCCCCTCTTCTGTTTTACAGGCAATCTTCTCACTTTTCTCTTGCATCTTTTTTTGTTTGAATATGTTTAATTTGATCTGCCGTCATTTGCTCTCACTAATTTACTAATGACTAAAATTAGCAGTATGGTGGCAGCATTTTAACAGCTTTAAATAATTTTGGGCGTTTCCCTGACATCCCTGTTTGGCAACCAGCTTTGTCCTAACTTGCAATGGACCTGCTAAAACCCACCAGGTTGGCCAAGGTCAAGCTCCTCTGTCACCTCAGAGACAAAATTATGTAATAGATCCTGAGTTGTGGTTTTGGTGCAGCCTCGCCCTTCTCTTTGCAGGTCCAGATGCAGGAAGCCCTACACAGGAAGTGATGGAGTCAGGTGACAAGAAGGAACCTCTTTGTGGCAAATTCTCCACATTATCTCCAGGATCCTGGAAGTCCTCTGGTGACCAAAAAAACAAAAACAAAACATACCCACAACATACAAAGTGTTCTCTATAGTTCCTTGAAATAGTCCAAAATCTCAGCTGCTGCTTGAGTTACAACCTGCTACTTCCCTTCCAGGTGGCATCAAACACCACACCACTGATGCAGATGTCAAATAATATTTTTTTCATTATTTTAAAGGAAGTTCAGTTGACTATAGTTATTGTGGCTTTAAATGCAGATGTGTCAATTACAACATACATTAAAGCAATAGATTTTAGTGAAATGTGGGGAAACATAGCTTCTGATTCACCGTATTGCTAAGAGTTAGATGCTAACATTAGGACCACTCTCATCCCTGTAAGCAAATATGAGGTTATAGCCAGTGGCCAGCTAGCTTAACTAGCACAAGATGTGCAATCTTGAGAAAACAGCTAGTATGGTTCTGATCAAAACCTAACAGCACATCTGACAGCTCTTTAGACTAAATGAGGATTTGCAGCAACTGCAGATTTTTTGTGTGGGACGGTCCACCAATTTGCAAATGCAAATTATGTCTCAGTATTCCCTTGTGATGTGGTCAGTTTACTAACACTAATGATTCAGCATCATTCTCTTCATCAGTGGCAGTTTATTTTATTATCTGTGGTTGTGATAACCAAACCAATCTCAGATTGAGTTCCATACATTTGCTAGCTCTAGAGTTTTTCTCTTTATCAAAAGGTCTTCAATTTGCATACGGAGCTTTAAAGCAGCATAGCTAAAAAGACAAAGAAGTGCTCAGAAAAATATAAAAAGATGTCTTGGATGTCTGTAATTCCATTACAATGGCTGCTGATGAAGAAGAGATATGGCCAGAAGCTCCAAAACACACGAGTAAGCGAACCTTCAGCTGAGTTGTTTCATCAACTGCTGTATCTGAGGTCAAGAATGAACTCATATGCATGAGTTTTGTTTATCCTTTGGCCTTTCAAACAGCAGTGATCGATGTCCTGTGTATGTGCTGTTTGGCAATGTTGTTTTTTTCTTTTCCTTCATGGGGAGAAATCATCATGAATATGTAGATCCACTTACCTCACAGTAACATGTGGATATGGAGTGGTAATAATTATACAACCTCTCCTACAAATAAATCCTTCTCCACAAAGACTGCATGATATTTTGCACCATTTTTCGAGCAAACATACACACCAGAGGCCCAGAGTCTGAGCATTCGAGTATATAACACACAGGGGAACCGTGAGAGGGGGAGTGAAGTAGAAAAATCTGCATGTACTGTGTGACCCCTTTTTTCTCTTAAAGATTGTTGGAACAAATGCGTTGCAGGAATATTCTTCTGTGTTCACCAAAGACCTTGTTAAAGATCAACATATACCATAAGCTTGTTGCTTATTTGGAATGCTGACAGCACCTCAGTGTTGAGTGTTGACAGGAATTCAGACTAAAAGCACTTGTGCATGTAGAAATATTGAGTTTGTGCAAAAAATAATAAAGGGAATATTGAACCTTTGAGCATGTGCTAACATGCCACTTCCTGTGCATGTGCATGCAAGGGTGTGTCGCATTTTCCAGTGTGTGTTTGTGTGCATGTGTCTGTTAGAGTGGCACTGGACAAACTCAGTGGTGAAGCATGGGGTGGGGACCCAGGGCCACAGGAAAGGCTGGAGTAGAAGATACATACTCACACACACCCACATACACACATATTAAGCATGACTGCCCTCTGACATCAAGTCTGGGCTATTGTGTAATAAAAAGGAGAGGGAGGGAGAGCGAGAGAGAGAGAGGTACAGGAAGGGAATTTATGATTTATGATTCAATAGCAAAGACAGGAGGGGAAATTTATAGCAGAGGGAGGCTGAAGGAGGGAGGGGGACGTCATGTAAAAGCAGTGGGGAGAAGGATGTGGGGGGAACACTGGATTACCTCCTTTTGTCTGCAACTAAATAGGGAGTGTGAGAATGGTTGGTTTGTGTGCATGCATCATATTGCTGTGCACTCCCATGATAATACAGTTATTGTAGGTGAGGGTTTAATATTAAAGTTGCAATATAAGGTGTCTCAGATCAAACTATTCTTCTCCTATAGATGTTACCATCTGCTGGCTTTGTCCTGTGAGAGCAGAGCAGAAACTTAGCTAAAGCCCAGAGTCGTCAAAATATATATTCCACTAATCTTGGTCTCTGTTTGGATTCAGCGGGTCTGCGTGTGTGTGTGCTGTGTATGATTGCAAGGAAACAAGCCATTTCTGCAACCTTTTATGAGTTTCCTAAGGGGAGGTATCGCAGGTCAGCGCAGATAAATCAACTGCAGACACACACATACACATTCATGTCTAGATTTGAGCTGACATTCTGAAGAACATCTGGTGCTCTTAAGATCTGATTTAATGTCCCCATCTCCTTCACATAGGGCACAACTATACATCTTGCATCCATCTGAGACAAAGCAGAAAAAATGTAGCAAGCTGGAAGTCTGTAACAGAGATGATTTACGGTGACGTGGAGCTTCCTCGAAGGTTCACTATGTATGATCAATCGGTGGTGTATTGTAAGGTACACGGTAGAATATAAAGCATCATCCCTTGTTTTAAATGGCCATTAACTACACAGAACAGTATTTAACTCTCAAAATGTGTTATTTAATAGTCCTGACCTCAATAGACAAATTGTGCATGAGCTCTAACTTCATGGCCATTGTGAGCTTTGGGCTGGAAAGTTAACAAGAACAAATTGGGTTTCTGTCTAGTCCAATCAAATAAAAAACGTCTCCCTCCCTTGTTGCAAGTTTATGTGAATGCCGCATACTTTCGCTTGCAAAAAGCTGTTTAAGGTAATTAAAGAAACACTTCACTTTAAATGCTTTTATGTATTACTGACAAAAGAAAAGCAGTTGGTGTTAAATTACTTGCACTGCACTGACTGTCACCTACAAGCATAAAGACTACAGAGAGCAGTAGAGAATGTACTGCACCTCTTTTAACATTATGGTAATGGGGGTGGGAATGGAACCTGGATCCATTATATATCTCTTTTATTTCAGCTACACAACTTCAATGCACATTTAAACATAATAATAGTATTTCTGCCAGTAGACAAACCATATTGCCCATTGACCACACTGTGTTACAGTCACCCTCTGCTGTGATTTTAGGGTAATGCACCCTCTAATCTAGTTCACAAGAGTGCAAGAAGATTCCATGTAAAGAGTTAACTGGGTTGGTAAAGGAGGATGTTGTATTCATGTATTGTCAATTTAACTTCAGTCATCATCAGGTGCGCAGAGGACAGGACAGTGACTGTGGAATGAGGAAATTGGTAAGTAATAGAGATTAGGCATGGGTTCATTAAAATTTGTTAGGGTGCCAGCTTCTGTTTCTTTGGATGAAAGCTACATTCATCTACTAAAGCAGGCAGACAGATTTGCTTTTTCAGGCAACAGGACTGTACTTCTAAAGCTTCTTTAAACTTGTAAAAGTCAGTGATCAATGTTTAAAAAAGAATAATTTGTTGTCATTTTTTGTGTGTTTCGCAAAAAGCAAAATGCATTTTATGGAAAGTCCAGTCAGAACTTACTGAGCTAGCTGGATATCTTTTAGCCCATATGGTCAGAGTCTAAATAAGTAAAGTGGTAATATATATCTTTGTGGTTAATGTTTTTAAATGACTTTTAGCGTGAGAAGGCCACCAAGTAGTTTTAGATAACATATCACTTTTTTTGATGGCTTGAGGGTAATATGTGAAACACTTAAATGAAACAAGAAAGAAAAATTCTACGGAAATTGGCTTAGACTTAAATTTAATTGTGACTCACACGCTCCTTGCCCATGAAAAGCATGTGGTACTGCTCACACTCACATTATCACATTTTTTCAACTGCTTCACTTACTCCCCTCTTATTCTCTCGCTTTCTCGTCCATAACAGCCGTAACAAACATGAAACTAAAGTCTGTCGTTATAAAAAAGGGTCAGACCTAGTTAATACAGCCATACTGTAAAATATTAACTGGTCGTATTGATTACTAAAACGGGGCAATAAGAAAAATGGGTTATATTTTGTTTACTTACGTGAATGGAGAGGTGGGGCAGGGCGTTCAGTCATTTGGACCAATGGCATCCTTAGAACGTGTTGACTGACGTAGATTCTAACCAATGACTGAAGTGTGCAGCTGGACAAACGTTACCACGACACAACGTTTTCCCCCCTCGACGTTTGGGCAGAGAAACAGTGAATTTACCCGTTTTTTGGCTAACAACGCAAGCGAAGTGAGAAAGGAGGCACGTCTGTGTTTAACTTGTTGGAGATTACATCAGAATTTCTTTATCTTGTTGTTTTCTTGTGACATCCGGGACCGGAAAAGAGCCGTTTTCCCCCCGACAGCTGGTTTGCGGATTCCCCCCTGTTTGCACTTGAAGTTGTGTGGTGAGTCTGTTGTGGAGTAAAGGGGGGAGCTGTCTGTTTTCCACTGAAAACAACTGAGTAAGGTAGTCAGAAAAGACTGCAAGATAGTAACAAGAGAGGGTAACTGTCACCAACGTTAATCAAAAAGTCATTTGTTCTCGTCAGGTTCGTGTCATTTTAAGTGTTAGAGTCTGTTTCTCAACAACCCACACGGTTGACATGACTTTGTCTATTGCACCACTTGAGCGTTCAAATACAAATCTGAAAGTATGGAGAAACTATTATTAAAATGTGGCTAAACAACTTAAGGGTCTTCGCTTACATCAGAACCGCTACATTGGAATAAAGTAGTCTAAATTATAGGAGCATTGTCAAATTAGTGAAAATCTGCAGTTTTCAGACGTTTTCTTAATCTTTGCTCAGATCAGTAATGTGTATGGTAATATGTATATATATATATATATATATATATATGTACACTCATTTGAACAAGAGAGCTTGTTTGTAGTAGCCTGACCTTCAGTGCAATCGCCAAGTCCTTATAAGAGTCTATCAACGTGTGTTTAGTTAGATTATCTACTATCAGTCGACAGAAATGCTTTTATTTCTGAGGCCACGCAGGCATTTGTGTTTTGGAAGAGAGAAAAGAGTGTAGTGGTGGAGCTTGCGGGATGTTTGTTCACATGCTGCATTTAAGTACCTATTGTGAGTCCCGATTTTCGACAGTCTACGTTACTGTGACGTGTAGCGCTGAAATAATTAAATTAATGTGTTCATTGGTCTCCAGCCTTTATGGCTTCTGTCGCTAATAAGGTGCTTTATGTTACTTTTCAGGTCTCAGCACAGTGCAGTTTTTGCAAAGAGGTCAAATGAGTGTTTGTACTGTATGTTAAAGGTCGATGTCTAGTTTAAGCAGTGTTAAAGATAAACAAGAGTGTGTGGCAGCACAACTGCTTCCATACCAGGAGTTGAGTGTAGGTCCCGAGTGCAAACCTGGAATTCTTAACACCATTAGAGATCCTTATATTTCAAAATGCTATAATGTTAGGCTTCCTGTAAAGCTGATATTTTGGCTTTCAACCCTTTGATTTTTTTTTGTATGTCTTAGAATTATTAACAGCGCAACCAAGTCATGTTTCTGTTTGAGTTTATTGGATCTAAAACATTTTTGAACATGCAAAGATAATAAGGCTATTCCCTCTGTAAAAATTATGATAGAAGAGTGTGTGAGAAGTGCAATTTTGAAAAATTAACAGATTTGTGGTAAACTGTTAGTGTACTTTCTTTTTACACATATTTCTTAGACTACTTCACATTTATGCTGTGACCCATTCTGGGTACTTGAACAACAGGTTAGGAGCCACTGGGTTAGCCGTCAAATGTGAAGAAATGCTGCTTTTACTCTTATATTACATTAAAAAAATGAACATTAGAGGGTTTTTGGCTGATTTTTTGTCAATATGAAAAACTTAAAGATGTAACCTTTAACTTAAGAAAAATCAGAGTTGAATCTTGTTTAGTTTTCCATCTATCATGCAATTAACCTCTTGGGGCAATAGAAATTAAAAAGTTGTGGTGAGATATAAACAAATGTTGTGGAGTAGCTGGTTGCATATCCAGGCCACCACATTTGTTTCTGTGCATCACTGCACGTATTTTTTTTGCATAAAAAACCCTCTTGCTTAGTACCCTTTGATCACCTTGTTCTTCATTTGCTTTTGACATGCAAGGGCCTCTACATACTTATATTGGTCAGTGGTAATGCTGTCCATTCTTTAAATGGAAGTCATCCTGTTATGAATGTTGTTACTTGGCCACATGTCAATATTCAGATAAAATCTGATTTCTAAAGAGGACTATTCCATACGGTTGAAGCCACTATCACAATGTCACTAGTATCTTTAGCTTTTTTAAATATCCATATCAATAGCTATATGACAGCAGTTTTCACTGTTACATACACATTATTTGAAATTAATTTTAAAGCAATAAACAGTATTTCACTGTCATAAATTACAAAAGAACTGCACTCTCTATATTGTATCTGTGAAACAGAAGCCTAATTAAAACATTGTTATTTTTTAAAATTAGAGGTTGCTCAGAAATAGAGCTGTAATGATTAATTGTTGAGCCAATGTTCTAGATTATTTATCAAGCAAAAATGACAAGAATGGCAACAGTCTTTGGGTCCAGTCACATAAATGTGATAACTTTTTTGCTGTGATTATAAAGTGTTTTTAATTTGGCCTGATTTTAATAGGAGATGTAAACATATTTAGGTATATGGCCGTTAGTTGTATAAGACAAGACAACTAATGACGTGACCTTGGGTTCCGGAAAAAAATTAAAACTTTTTTTCCACATTTTTCGCATTACGTCCATGTGGTATCAGCTTGAAATATCCATATTTCTGATATAACTTGAACGCAGCACCAGACCACATGACCGACCCAGCTTTCTAACGTTAGCAAGGTGGCTAACAGGATTTAGCTAACTTGAGCTACGTTGCATCGCAGCACAGAGTAATCTTCAGTGGAGAAACGACGAACACGCAGTATTTGCTTTGTAACATTAGTTGCAGCAACTTGTGTAACGTCACACGTGAAAGCGAATACCGAGAGCATAATGCCAGGTAACTTTAACTAAAAAAAAATCTTGTATTTTTACGGTTTGAGTTGTGTATTTAAAGCTTTGGTAATCCCCGAAGCGGGGGCTTGTTTTGTTGACCTGCTTCACTGATGCTGCCATGCTGTAGCGGCGTGCTAGCTGATAGCGGAACAGCCGACTTTGTTTGGCCTCAAGCATCCACACGGTAGTGGAGTTTGACCTCGCTCTATGCTTAGTGTGTTGTAAAAGCCAACCGTGTGATTTTCATTTGGTGCATCGTTCGCCTTTATGCCGTTTTCTCGCAAACGTACTTGACCACTTCCATGGAAATAACTGCTTTCACGCACCCAGCCCCGTACCCTTTGTTGTTGCTGGGATAGCTTTCACCTTAGGCCCGCTCATTGACAGCACAGCTATGTGTATCCATCTAGCGTGTTAGCTTCTCTTTAAACTAGCCACATAGCATTATCTCGACTTAAACCGTCCAATCCATTTACCAACTTTCCAGGTGGGCCTGGACACCTGGGTTAGCTGAGTGAAGACGTTAGCTAACGACACAGCTCCTGTTACATACGGCACACTGTTACATTACATAACCCGCCATGTAGCGCTTTATTCGGTGCACTTCAGAGCACTCTTTATGTACAGTTGATTGAGTTACACAAACCTGCCTTAGATTTCCCGTGATCTCCCATTTTTAACGCTCCGCACGTCGGATCCATGTTTGAGGGTTATTTTTTTCTTTGCTAACAAAGTACACAGCGTATCGTAAATTCAAAGACGATAAACAACAGACTCCTTAGCAGACTGGCCCAGTATTTTTACTTGTCAGTTATTTTGTCAACGTTATTTTAGTGGTATTATTAGATCTGAGCTTTGTCGTTGTTATCTAGCTAATTTCAGATGTTTACAAATCAATTTACAATTGGGATGAATGAGTTTTCCTGTCGAATATCAGGTAACATTGCCGTGAGCACGTTCGCTATGGCTGAAACTAAGAATTACTGTCATAAATACTAAACGCATCTAAGAATATAGTCTGCAAAGAAGCAGATAATTGTATCATTTCATTTATCAAGTTTATTTCAGTTTCACAGGGTCCAACGTGCTAGCTAATTGTTTTTGTCTTGTTGCTTGACCAACAAAAAACAAATAGACATAGAATGTTAAATTTTAAGGTTATACAAAAGCTGCTGGACCCAGTAGAGAAGTCCTTTTCACCTATTTACCTAATAGTTCCCAAGTCACATAGCTTAATTGTTCACTTCTGGAGATTTGCCTCACTGTTTAACTGAGGTACATATGTAGTTAATTTACCATCTGTTTCAGGGGTGTAATTACTTTGCCCATTTAGGTAAATGTGTCATTTAAAATATGTAATCCATTCCTTACCTAAAATAGGTATCTATGTGTTTCTAAGCAGGGAGAGGAATACAAAATACAATATAAAGTAATGTTAAGGATCTCAATAATAAAAAACATCAACTACACAATCAAAGCACCAAAATGGAGCTTTATTATTGGCTTTTAAGGTTAATGCTTTATTTGAGCCCAGAAATACTACAAGCAGTGGATTAATCATCAGCAAGGCCCAGTCACAAAGTATTGTCAAAACGTGCAACTTGAGTGTAGCTAAAAGTGTTTCAGACCACAACATATAAGGTACTACTTTGTCTCAGAATCAGAGCTAAATCACAATACTTTTTTTATTCCATTTCTCTGAGATTTTGGATATTCTGTGTAGTCCCACAGCGCAACAGCGTCTCACCTTTCAATAAGCTCTCACCCTCATTGAATCGGATCAAATCACACTCTGCTCGCAGGCACAGAGGAGGCTAGGCTCTGCTGACTAAATATTACATGCTGTCCAACACATGGTTACGCAACATGAACATGTTAAGTGCTACATGCAGTACATGATGGCATGGTGTGCACTGTCTCCGTGTTTCTTTATACATCTTGGGTCACCTCCCATGCACTCTTGAGTTTCCTTAGCGAAGGCATGCTTACAGTGACTCATAAACACATAAAATGGATTTTTAGGTGAGGGGTTCACATGATACAATTTAACTTCAGGGATTTCAAAAGAAATGTCTCTAATCAAGGTACATTGAACTGTTAGTTTTTTCATTTATTGTTCTTGTTTCAAGAAAATACTAACATTTTAAACAAGAAAAAAATGTCAAAAAACAGTTATACTAGCCTTTCAAACACCCAGGGTGCTGTTTTCAAGTTGCTTGTTTTGTTTAAGAACCAGTCTAAAACCCATTATGTCCATTTTAAAGTGGGCCAAAACTTTCAAAAGCAGTAATTTTTCATGTTTTGAAAGCTGGAACCAAAAAATTCTCTACCAGTTTTTGCTTTTTGCAGGCATTTTCTAAATTTTGCTGATAGACTTAATCATTGTCTGCCTTGTTGTTTTTACTTTCATATGTGATGAATGGAATAAAAGCAACATATCTTACAAGTTTCGTAAATTTTGATAATTAAATGTCTTAAGGTTGTTGAAGCTGTGTGACACTTTTTGTGCACCAGTGCAAAACGAATTGGAACACACACACACGTACTTGCACATGCAGGCTTTGCTTTGTACATGCTGGCCTGGCACCTTGCTCAACCCATGCTGAATTAAATTTAGGCCTGCCGTATTCTCTTTCAAAATGTTCTTTAATGCCCTCTCACTCTCTCCTGCCCTCATTATTATTTGCCTTCATAGCTTACACCTCACGTAAGTCTTCTCACTTCAAGATTGGGCTTCATTACCATCAGATAAAGAGAAGGACAGAAACTCTAATAACACTGAGCCAAGCAGACGCACCTCCTCTTAGTCCGTTAACCTACTTAGATAATACATGTTTATTTGAACTCCTCCAAAGGACACCATGTCCACAGTGTGTGCTGTCACTCTGCTCACATATGTTTGTCACATTAACCGAGACAGAAACAGCAAGTATAGACGTCGATGTAACATTATGTCCTGAATTTTGAAATCGGGTGGGTGAATCCACTGGGATTCAGAGGAAGTAAGTCGGCCCTCGCAAGTCAAACATTGCAATGATGTGTCTGCATCAGGCTGACCCTGGGGCTGTGTGCACAGCTCGGTTGAGATGGATTTTTCTTTCGTTTAATTTTCTCTCCCCACTGCGAGGCCGCAGTTGAGTCATGACAAGTCTGTCGGAGCTGGCTGGCAGTCTGAGGATTATGTCATTATAGTGGGCATTTATCATCAGAGCAGGAGTTCTGTGTCTCTGAAATGGGGATACGCAAAAAGTAATGTATGATCACAGTACTGTTTTGATTATTAAAGTATTGCATAGTTGTGATACGGTATTTTTAATGGCATTATCAAGTCTTGTTGGAATGCCTGTGAGACTGAACATAGTCAAGGTTTTCATGTGTGGCAGAAAGGTATTTAAAAAATGCAACACAAGGTACAAATGTGGGAGAAGAAAATCTTACACGAACATAAAGCTGGCTCTTTGTACTTGAATGGCCAGTGATCAGGTTGCTGCGAGTGCAGTGTCCTTCTATTTTTTTTAATTCATAAAAGTCATAGTTATTCCACAATAAATACAAGACCAAATGTTACAAAATACATAATATCCCTAAATAACATCAGCACCCTGAAATTTACTCTCTAGGAAAAAGGCACGAAAAGCTTAACATCATAAGTGCACACTGAATGGCTCTGTAGCCAGAATGCCTGAAAAGCATTTATGCTTCTTGTGTTTTTAATGTTTTACAGAATTAAACTCTTTTCCTTTTTAAAACATATTTTAATAAATCTTGATCATCTCAATAGGGGCATTGCATCTGCAGACTCTTGTATATACCATGATTCACTGTATAACTTTTCATTCTTGCGCTCTACTAATGCTACTCTAACTTTTTTTTGTTTTTTACTGTTCTTTTATTCCTAATATTTATTGGTTTTGCCATTCTTCACTTTGATTTAAATCATAGTAGACTCTGTTGTTTTGCTGCACACACTGAATCTAAACTTTGTATGGAAATGAGGAAGTTATTGTGCTGTAGTTTCTTTTTATTGGGCTTAGCCAACTGACTTACAACTCAAGGTTTATTTCCCTGTGAATGTTGCTGTATGTCTTCATGATGTCAGTCTGGGCCTGTGTGTAAATAATTATGCACTGGGGCTCTTTACAGCAGCACTGCAATTCACCAAGCTGAAAAACTATTGATTGCAGTCGTAAAATGTCAACGACTCTATTAAGGTTTCAGACTCATTTGGGTGTTTGCAGCAACAACATTTTTGGATATCACAAAGAAGTTTTGGAGACCAGGATCAGTCCCAGCAGCTGTTCCTGTTTTCAGTCTGTTTCTTATTCAGATCATGGATGTGGAAAATTGATCTTCAGAGGTTTTATTGTTAGAGGAGTGACTTGATGGAGAATTTTCTACCAGTGGGAGCAGATTTCCAGCTGTAGCTTAAATGTAATTGAGATGCCGCTAATTTGAGCAATTTGGATTCAGGCTGAGATGTTGGAGCCTTGATTCAGATGCGATAATGGAAATTTAACAGCCAATTAGACCTTGCTGTGGGCTACTGAGAAGGGGAAGAGTCGGAATTTTTTAAATTTCAAAAATGGAAGAACATTAGCGATCTATGCATGGTGTTTGATTTATTCTAGGAGCTGAAGTGGAGCTTAAGTTAATCAAGAGTTACTGTATGACTGTTTTTACATTTTGGCAGATTTTTAACGATTACACTTCTGTTACTGTCTTCTCCTGCAGAGCCGGCTGAAATGAGTGGTCCAGAGGTGGCCAAGACACCTGGAGGAGGAGCCCCGGGCAAGGAAGGAAAGGAGCCAGTGGCCAATGGACATGCAGGAGAGGGCAATGATGCCAACCCATTTGCAGAGTACATGTGGATGGAGAATGAAGAGGAGTATAACAGACAGGTGTGTGCAAATACTGTATGTTTACTAGATGTAAAACATATGTGGTGACTTTAAATTTTTCTGCTTAAACAGAATTCAGATATTAAAACTTTGAGGATTGATGATTTTTGATGCTTTTCATAATCTTTATCTTCAAATTCAGGAAAAATAAATTAGTCTAATCAGAGTCAAAGTTCTAGTATTTGTGATGATTTGGTTTCTTATTTTGACAGTGTTACTATTCTAAAGGTCGTGCTCAGACCAACACCAGTGCTGCTTCAAAACAGAGCCTCTTTATTCATGTCAGCAAGAACACTGTGTTCATGTGGAGGGTGAAAAACAGGATTGTCAAAGTAACACCTGACAACTAAATGCACTGTAACACCGTGTAAAGTCATGTCTGCCTGTGTCAGCTAATTGCAAAAATGCTGAGGAAATGAGGGTCATTTTAAAACTTTCTCTTAATTAATTTGTCCACTTGAGAGCACAAATGTGCCTTTTTTGCTGTGTCAAATGTCCCAATGAGAACATATTTTGGTCACAGTAAAACAGATGTAGTAGATCTTTATTTTGTGTTTCAAGGGAAAAGTTTGATGGCAGTTCATAATCATCTAAAATGTTTCCTTTTTTTACTTGGAAAAAGTTGAGAGATGACAAGAAAGGGGGGAGAGGAGAGACTGAGAATGACAAGCAACAAAGTTTCCCAGTCATAGATGATCTGGGGGTGTTACTGTTCATGGTCGTGCCCTGGGGGACCCCTCCCTAAAACTTATCACAAGTACTTGCAGTGACATGCCCAGCCCAAAACTGCGATTTACATTTTTCTAAATCCAGAAAAGTGTTAAATTGCATACAAATGCTAACATCTCTTCCTCCTAGTCCTGCTTTTTTTGAGATTTTCTTGCATCAGATTGTGCCCTTAAATTGGTGGTTTAGATTAAAACTGAATTTTTAGAAATGTGCTCCTCAAATTGTGTCCTGACGGAAATTCTTAGGGTAGCTGATAACTGCAACCATCCATAAATTAACAGATGTGGTTACTTCGGTTAATCCGTAGATAAGCTTTTTTTGTCCTTCATTTCTTACTCTTCCTGTCCTCTCCCCTTGTTTTTCATCCCTGTGGATCTGAGGTTGTTGGGAGACAATCATAATCACTGGAGCCCCACAGTTATTAGCAGAAATGTATCAATGAAGAGAATTCCTTTTTATTTTGACCCTCCCTGTCACAGAATGAGTCATGTGTTTTAATGCCTCATTATTAAGAGATTTCCTCTTGCAGAAACCTTCAACCAATATTATCATATATTCCTCATCTGTCCTTTTGCCCTGATTTTACGTCATTCATCCCTCTCTCTTTTTCTCCATCTTGTCACCTCCCAGGTAGAAGAAGAGCTGTTGGAGCAGGAGTTCTTGGAGCGTTGCTTCCAGGAAATGCTGGAGGAGGAGGACCAGGAATGGTTCATCCCTTCACGCGACCTAAACAACCAGGGGGTGGGACAGCTGCAGCAGCAGCTCAACGGCTTGTCCGTCAGCGATCACCACAGCAACCTGGAGGAGGTGGCGGTGAGTTAGAGATGCGACGGATTTCAAATACACCTTTTTTTTTTCTTAATAAGAAATATATTGTGAATAGTCTGATGTTGGTCAGGAGAAAAATGTTTTTATTCCTCTTTTCTTGTGTCTTTTCTGCAGAGGAAGAGCGTCTTGAATCCTGAAGCAAAGGAGTTTGTCCCGGGGAAGAAATACTAGGAGTCCCCCTCACCCCCATGGAGCCTCCATGCGCACACACATGCACACACCAGTCCTTACATTTTCTCAGAGACTCTGGCGGCAACGACCGCACACACACTGATTCTCACATACACACACCTACACACCTGAAGTCAGTGGCGTGCTGGCAGGCCCAGTTGGGGGGTGGGGGGATTTCTTTTCCTTTTTGTTTCTTTAATCTTTTTATTTCCTGTTTGTTTCTTGTAAACTGAGGGACATTGGGAACAGGGGTGGGGGAAGGGTGTAATACCAGCACTGCCCTACTGCGGGCGCTAGGTCATCATCGCATTTCAGATGACACTGTTGATGTTTACAGAGTATGCAGATCCCATTGATTTCCCCTTGGAACTGAGGCAGCTACCAAGGAGTGATGCCAGGACAAAACTTCAATCTAAAACATTTTTAAAAAATCCCCTCGTAAAATCACGTCACATACTTGTAAAATTTGCATGCTGTCAAATTTAAAAAACTTCGCCAGTAGGTTGAGGGTTTCCATGACAGGTTAGAGAATGACTAACTTTTCAGGGGAATTGATGATTTCTGCCGCTGCTCTGTAGAGTCACCAGCCGGTCAAACCCGTTAATGCTAGCTATGATGTCACAAGCTCCCTGTAACATCATAGATCTTGCTCATCTAGAAATGCAGGTTCTTATTCGTATCTCCAGTGGCTCTGTTCCAAACCAAATGTAGACCCTATCTCTCCCTGCACACTTGTTGTTTTTTTTTTAAGTGATTTTAAAAGACACAGACAAGTGTACTGATGGGGAAGAAATTGTTTCCCCATTTTATGTGGAATTCCATGTTTATCCTTTGCCCACTTATTTGGAAAGATGTGAGTTTAGCAAGAAAAATATTATTGAATAGGGAAGGTAGGATCATCTAGAACATTTAAAAATCTCAATGTTTTTTTTCCCCCTTTGGTCTTGCTTCATCCTTTAGCTTAAATTGGATCAATGGGGTGTCATGACAAACCTTGTTAGGGGAGTTTTTGGTCTGGAACAAAGCCACTGCCTCTTTCTGCCGGAACAACTTGGTTTGTCAAGCATCAGATCAAGTGTCCATATCCAAATCAGGTTTTCAAATAGCCTCTCCTCCTCTTTTTTCTTTTTTTATTTTTTTTTGTCATGTTTTGAGGATGAGGCATTTTGTGTCTCTACTGGGTACAGTAACCTGTGGTGTCCATTCAGTTCTGTTTGCAGGAACACACGCAAAGGGACAATATTGTTGTGGCCAATCAGAATAAGTCAGTATGGAACATGTGGCTGACAGTATGGCCTCCTTGCTGTTCTTGTCTTTGTAGGTTGACTTATTTCGGGGAAGTTCTTTTTTTGAAACCATAAGTCTGTGTTTTGGTCTGGCTTTCACTGAAGCATCGTAGTGTAAGTATAATCTCCGTTAAGTTGTGAGCTAATAGCAAAAGTTGTATACGTGGAGATGCTTTTCAGGAAACCCAGATTCTTATCAACTGTAATCATGAATTAATGAGTCAGTTTTTCTAGCTCTCTGCCACCTTTGCTCGAAAATGCAGAGGCAGTATTGTCATAAGGAAAAATCTAGTGGTCTATAAACCTAAATATATGCCACTCTTCTATTTGTGGTATCAGCAGTGACAATATTGTCTTATGTATTTGACTGTATTAGTGTTAAGGAGACACTTGGGCACTTGTACTTCATTGAAGTGTCTGACAGGCAAAAGCTTTTCTTTATTTACATCAGTGCAGCTTTTCTGATTTTCAGCCTAACAAGAACCCAAGTGTGTTTTTTAAAATGTGCAGGAGAAACGTGGTTAAAATAGAACTTCCTCGCAGAGTTGGACCACAGCTGTTGAATGGCACCCTGGTGAAGCCAATAGGAATGTCCGCCAGGTGGATTGTACAACATGAAATCATTTTTGGTGATTTTGTTTAGATGAGTTAGAAAGAAAGAAGCCGTTAAAAAAAAGAGGTCCAGAAGACACAGAGTATGAATTTCAATACAAACAAAAATAATGAAAAAAGACAAATAAAGATATTAAAGACAAATGCCCTCTTTTGTGTTTTGTTGTATTTTGATATTAAATACACACACACACTGACAAGAACCTGTTAGAATGGATTCCAACTCCAATACATACCCAAAAATGTAACATTTTAATACAAGAAGATAAGACATAAATAAGAACATTGAGAAGAGCATTTCTGCATGAGTACTTTTACTTTTGATTGAGTTTAGTTTGCCGACAATACTAATACTACACTTGAATACACTTTGAATGCATAACTCTGACATATAGAATTAGAGTCAGGGTGCCTCTTACACTGCTGCACTGACACATGTACAAATATACCTCCTCTCAACAGGACACTGACAAGCATACACAATTTTCCTTTCTCCTCTGGGCGCCTGCCAGCAGATGGTTTATTGCTGTGTTATGACTCATTCTCAGCTTTCGTATCCTGAGGCGAGATAACGGAGAATCACAGACGCAAGCCTTGACCGCTGCCCTCAGTTTGTAAGTGTTTTTCAGATGTGGCAGCCCTTATTGCTTAAAAAATGTGACGGATTAGATGAAAAAGCTGCACTTGTTAACATTAATTGCTGACATACAGCACTTGAGAATTTGCTGCGTTTGATACAAAACAATTTTTTGTGTATTGAAACATAAGTTGGAGGTTCAGAGAGAAGGATTAAGTATCTGTTGATGAGGAAAATGTCGATAGTGAAAGTCACTCTGCTGGTAGTTGTCTGCGCCCACTAGGAGGAGACACACACAACATAATAATACTGCCTGTTTCTATTTCTCTGTCCCAATCTTTTAGTTTTTAGTTCCAGTGTTTCCCCATGGGGGCCCTCCACACTGGGAGTTGTGCATGGCCTGCCCACGGGGACATCGTCATGGAGATCCCTCTGATCTGGGGGACTGGGGGGGCTCTGCAGCGAGTGTGGGG
>JAQNCA010000019.1:5525832-5538295 GCA_029783725.1 Acanthurus tractus | reverse complement strand
AGACTGGGCCTACAACATCAAAGGTTGCACAACACGAGTCTACGCGGACACATCTAACAAAACCTAGTAGTTCAACCCCACAGAGTACCAGAACAGGCCCTTCACCACCAAAGGCTACAAAACCAGAGCAAAACAGAACACGTCCCACAACACAAAAGGCTACCAAACCAGAGAGTCCCAGGGTTAGACCTACAACACCTAGAGGTCCTAAATCAGAGGACACCAGAAAAAGTCCTACAACCTTAGAGAAAACAAAGACTGGGCCTACAACATCAAAGGTTGCACAACAAGACTCTATGCAGACACATCAAACAAGACCTAGAAGTTCAAATCCGCAGAGTACCAGAACAGGTCCTTTACAACCAAAGGTTCACAAACCAGATTACACCTTGACATGTCCTACAACAAGGCCAGAGAACAATAGAGATCGGCCTTTTGAAAATTTGTCAACAAGGTCAAGAGAACCAAGGGTTTCTTGGTATGAGTGGGCAAAGAAAACGCCTAAGGTTGAAGAAAAACCTGAGGGTAAAGCCTTTCCTAAACTTGGTCGTGTGGGTTTGCCTAAACCAAAAATATACACTTTACCAGGTTTGGCACGTGCATTTGACATTGACAGGCAGAGGTGTTTGCAGCATAACCTCTCCAAAGAGAGCGACAAAATTAGGGGTATGCATGTCATAACAATGACATTCAATAGGAAAGTCTAGCAGCAACCCCCAACTGAACATTTATGATTTAATTTGTATTTATATTCAATATTAAATCATTTTAGCATTCTGCCTCACACAAAAAAGGTCCTGGATTTAATGCTCTGCTTAGGCAGGCCTTTTTTGTGAGGCATTTGCATGGTTTCCCCATGCTCATGTGGTTTTCTCCGGGGGCTCCGGTTTATCACCACATGATGATAATAAATAAAGAAATAAATTCTTTAAATAAACATAAAACTTAATGTGTGTAACTAAAAATTAATAACAATATTAGGAATGAATTGCATAGTTATGATATTTTTATTTATTCTAAATAATATGATAATAATAATAATAATAATAATAATAATAATAATAATAACAACAATAATAACACTAAATATTTTTTTAAACTTATTGACAACATTAAAGTTCTGGGTTGTCACCTATATTACACTTCAGAGATTGTTTTCTTCTCAAGAGAAGTGGCCTATTCTTTTGGTAAAATGTTTTTTCTTTATTGTGATTGTCAAATGTAAACAAGTGTTCCAAATGTGCAACATCAACTCCATTTTCAGAATAGCTGCTATGCACCTGTGCAAAACAAGATTTTATTTTTTTTTAAAATCACAGTTGACTGAATTGAAGTGAACAGTTCAGATATCAAGTTGTGAGATCAAATTAATTATTGTATCGTTATAACATGGTCCATTATGATATTCAGAACATTAAATTTCCCTTTTAATTTGTTGATTAAATCTCCCGGATGTTCAGCTGTACTATCACTGGCTCCTATTAAAAGTGTGATGGTAAAAGACTTTGACGTGGGCTGCATAATCCATAGCTATGGTTGCACCCATACTCTGTGCCCCTAGACTAGCACCACCGAGGGCTGAGGACTGTTGCAAAATCAGGAGGCTGTAACCATGGAAATGGCCCTTGAACTTGTTGGATGATGCCACGTTATCCAAGACCTCAGTAAACCCTGGTGAGAGACCGAAAAACATAGAAACAAAGAGAGGAAGCTGAGTTTTAGCAGAACTTTCAACTGCTTCACCTTGTTTTCTTTAAATGTTGAAATGATAAGGACCTTGTTTTCTAGATTTGAGGGACACTGACCTGATTTCAGAAGCTCCCAGCTCTTCCACACTGAGCCCTCACACAGGATGGGCAACCCAAGGTCACTACTCAGAAGAGGCTGTATTAACAAACGGACAAAAATGTTGCAAGAATTTCATGCAGGTTATATTTATAGCAAAGGAGTGAAAGCACAATGTAAGTGTCTGTGTCTGTGTCTTAGTGTGTGTGTGTGTGTGTGTGTGCGTGTGTGCGTGTGTGTGCACTCACGCTACCTCCTGTGCTGCAGGTAAGACTGCTTCTACATGTTTTGCCAGGATTCTCCCAGCTTGAGTGAACAAATGTTGACAGAGAGCATCCCCTGCCTCTGCAACTTAAACATGCACACAAATATTTTTCATTTTTGTACTAACATCTAATTTGGTTTTTAATAGAATGAATCATAATGCATCACAATGCACGTTGAACACACACACAAGCTAAAGAAATACCTTCAGCAAGCTTTTTGCAAAAACCAGCAAAGTGGGACTTGTTGAAGTTCCTGTAGAGGTGCGGCAGCATGCCCATGAGATCTGACACCTATGAAAAATTGTACAAATTTTCACAAATGAAATTTCACAACTTTCTGTCCACCAGAACTGGGAAATATGCTATCCCTAAATCAGAAGCCTCCAAGCTCTGCCCTGACTCTTTAGAGGTGTCATTGTTTAAAGTCTAGGTACATTATTAACAGGATGAACATTTTCTGCGTTGTTTTAGTCTGACCTGAAAGTATTCCTCCATGGCTTTTGTGACATGTGTAACATCATGAGGAGGAGTAACCAGGTTGTCTCTGGCATCAAACACTGTCTTCACAGCCAAATGGGCGATCCAGTATCCTGAGAGATAAATAAGTGTCACAGAATTTGGCCCAGTCAATAATGCTGTAAATTAGTCAAATATAATATATATGCTCATAATTACCTGATCCCTCATCGCCCATAATGTGACCCCAGCCTCCACAGCCGATCTGTGAGCCGTCAGGATTGACTAACTTGCAATTAGAGCCAGTCCCCGTTATCAACACTATACCTCCTATAGAGAAAAACAAGGCCAATTAGTATATTATAATAATAATTATGATGCATTGTTTAGTAAAATATAAAGCCTTGCTCTTATATGGCATCTTATGGTC
Source organism: Acanthurus tractus (assembly GCA_029783725.1). Lineage (NCBI taxonomy): Eukaryota > Metazoa > Chordata > Actinopteri > Acanthuriformes > Acanthuridae > Acanthurus > Acanthurus tractus. Next base: position 5,535,358 of record JAQNCA010000019.1, on the reverse strand, counting down.
ATGATTTAAAATGTTTCTGCAGCTGTATCTTACAAATGTTAATGTAGATTGTAAAAATGGCTATGGTATTACTTTATATGCACATTAAAATTTATTTGACAATCTACCTAATGTACATGTATGAAAATCTGTAGTTTTAAATATCAATGCTGTTGCATTTTGTCCAAAATTATATAGTAAAAATCACTGAAAAAAGCACATAAAAATGAGGATTAAATGAAGTATAAATGTTGTCAGGTTATTTATGCCTGTTTTCAGTACTGCATATAGTTTTGTGCTCAGGATGGACTTGCACAATGAAACAACAGAAGATGACTTGATAGGTTACCACGACTACTGGCAGTTGCAATAGCGCCGATGGCGTCATTGATGATGTAGTAGTGCTGGCTTAGAGAGGGAAACCGTTTCTTCATTTGAGAGATTATGTTATCGTTGGCATCTTTCTTCTCCCCTCCACTCAGAGACATGCCCTTCACACACACACAGGAAACTCGTTACTGATGAAGTAATAAGTGTAGAGTAAAATGTTTCATATACTTAAAAAGAAAGCATGTGCAGGCATCTGATGAACAGTTTGACTGACCAAAGAGCACAGAGGCGTGTTTGGATCCAGCCCTGCCTCCACTTTAGCTCTCTGGACCATGTTGTTGATGACTTCAATGCATGTGTCCACCCCGACCAACTGTACACACATACAAATGGACACACACACATCTTTATACCATCAGTTTTCTAATTTACTAGCATTTGTTTGATTTAATGCCTTAATTAAGGCAAGTGAAGGGGTGCGGGGGTGGGCAAACTCCCCTCATCAGTCATGCAGTTTTTCCTACCTGCCATCCTTACTTTGTTTTCTACACTTCTTCACTTGTCCAACCTAAACTACCTCCATTCTTACTCATCCTCACCCAGTGGTTGGTGGACGGTCCCTCCGTCAGTGCTAGAATCTTTCCATCTGCTCCAACTATTAGCGCTTTAGAGTGGGACCCACCACTAGAGAAGCAGAAACACTGGTATTTTAGTAATAATGACAAGCTATATCAATTACCTCACATATACAGTGAAAACACTAATACTTTTTGTTTTAAGGTGCACAAACCTTACATTTTCTCATTCACGTACATGCATACACAAACAGTTTTTATAAAAAATAGTAGAAATTTAACCAACAGCGCCTCACAAATGTGACACAGAGGAAGTTATCACGGGACACGTCACATGACAGTTTGTCTCAGAGAGAATCCTTCAGTGTAAGCTAGTAATCTACATTCTAATATGTAAGTACTAAAACTAGTACTACAACACTAAAAGCATGCAAGACAAACCAGCATTAAATGGTTATTCAAACGAAGTTCAACTGAGCAAGTTTTGTTGTATTTTAAAGAGTTCTTACCCCTCTACTCCACCGAACACCGTTGCCATGTTTCAGTTCCTGTTTAGATTCTGTCGTTCCCGTTAGAGTCCGTAAATATCGCGAGAGTAGGTGCGACTCTCCAGCCTACAGTGCAGATTAATAACCAGCAGGTGGCAGCTGTATGAAAGGAAAATCACCTTGAGATCTACAGTGCACATTATACCAGTACGACAATTAAAGAAAAAAAAAATGCGCCAGAATTTGTCGGCCTACACAAAATACTCTGAGGCTCTCTCGTCCTGATAAATTAAACCCTATTGTGTGAAGTAAGTCATGGCACGAAAAACCACTCTCGGTGGCAAGATTAAGAGGTTTAACACCTTCATGTTTGTGCTGAAAACAAGGAAAACAACTTTGAGTTTTACAGTGAGCCGACAGGAGGCATCTGCAATACATGATTTGGGGGTCAGTGTGTCTTAGCCAACGTATGCTACTTAAAAACAAATCTTTGGCTTCACGAACTTCATGTAAAAGGCTTTCTCTGTAGTCATATATGTGTAGGCCCATATTACTAATAGTTAGCTTACTTTCTACTTTATAGAAAACAGCACTTAAACAGATTTATAGTTCTGCTGTGCTGTGCTACAGTTTATTTCCAAAAAAACAAACACGAGCTGTTCTTTAAGGTATAATTTATATTATGCTAATGATTTCCGATTGTGTTAGAAAATGTGTGTGTCTGAGCTGAAACCAAAAGAGAGTTACACAAGAGTGAGGAGGTGGGAGGAGAGGAAGATGAGGAGCGGCTCGCTCCGCTCACCACGCGCTTCTCACTCCTGCAGGGACAGCGACGTGAAGTACCGAAAAGTTATTACAATACCGGATGTGGACCCATTCTGATTTCAAAATAAAAATACACATGGGGACAACATCAACTCAGTAAACAACATATTTATCCTTTATTTCATAGTGTATTACAACAGCTTAATCACTTTTATTTAATGATTTTTCATTGATTTTTTTTACTTACTCTGCAAGATACTATTTGACTCTTCATATGGTGCACTTAATAATGCTATTATATCCCATGGGTATGATAATAATTTAAACACAAAAAGCAGTGTTGCCAGATATAATACATCTTTTTTAGAAAGAGAGGAAAAAAGCTGACATTACTCTGTGTTTTAGGTTTTGCTAAGAAACGGTAGATGTTCTGCTAATACAGTTACTTATCTCATCTCACTTTTTTTTATTGCTGCTCTGCCACCTGAAGCTGATTTTGGTTGTAGACTTTTATTCTGAAATCCGCAACCAGAAACATCATCTATTAAGTGTGGCTTCTCACTTGTCCGGCCCTACGGGAGGAGTGAGAGGCGACAGATAGGCGACTTAGAAAGCCCTTGGACATTATTCAACTTGGTCGAGACCACCCAACAACTGTTTGGACCCTTTTTATTTCCACTATGACAACTTGAACTATGCACGAGCAGCACGATAAGTGCGTTTTAACCGCTCAGGGGCGGAAGTGAGAGAAGGGGGAAGTTGTTAGGGAATAGAGGAGAAATTAACCCTCAAAAAAAGGTGATTATCCTGCGTCAAGTTCAAGTCCAGTTTCGTCTTTCTGAAGGAAGGGTGGCCCTGGAGAGTTTGGGGGCATGGACACCCACGTCAAGGAGGGACAACTTTATGTGCAGCATCAAAAGTTTGGAAAGGTACGTCTGAGAATGAATTCTTTTGCTTGAACAACGTTGGCGCTGACAGATTGGACCAAAACCAAAACTAACTGTTGCCAAATACCCCGTTATATTTATTTTGATAATGCTTTACAACAACAAACCTATGTGCCTGGACGTTTGTGTAATTAAACAGTAACAGGCCTAAATCATGAATATAAGAGGATACGAAGTTCTTATAGGTAACTAGCTTAAATGTCTTTTCAGACAAAATAAGTCACTCTTATATTTTTTTTTGAAAAATAAATGTGGGGTAGAAGGCTGCTGCAAATGTGATTTAAGTTACTGCTCCCTCTCGTAATCATGATTTGACTTTTTACAGTAGTGCTATAGGTTTAAGAGAGGGTTAAAGTCAGCTTAGGAAAATAAAAGGCACTACAGGACTTACAGCAGCACTGTCTGTTGATATTGTATGAAAAAAATATATTTAGAATCTAAGAAGTGTACCATTATGTCTCAAACATATTTTTATTCACCCAAAAGTAAGTTTATTTTATGATTTTCCCACTCTTAAAGCAAAAAGGAGCATTTTACGTCATGTCAAATAAGTAGAGCACATATTGGTGCAATTACAGACCAGTCATTGTGCCTGTCGCCTATAAAGCACAGCCTACTGTAGATTCAGAATGAGGATATGATATCACTGTATTTTACTGATCTGACCTTGTTTATAATGTGGTGGTTTGTAAGGCGCCTAGAGTAAATATCTGTGTGTGACTGAGTGTGCATGTGTTCATGAGCTGGCGGTGCAATAACATCGAGCTGATTGTAAAAAATACAGGAAACAAAGGTGGACTAAGTAAAATAGGGCATGGACAGAAATTATTGATTAGTTGTTTGTGTGTGTGTGTGTGTGTTTTGTGTTTTTTGTTGGCTGGTAACATCCACATATTGACAGGGGGGATAATAATAATTTTAATCATGATTACAAATGACTTTTCACCAAAAATACACCACAAAAAATCTGCACAAGCAGAAAACCAGAGATTCATAGAGCTCAAAAGTCAGCACAACTGAGGAACAGGTTTTTTAAATATATGTGGCAGACATATTTTCACTTCTTCAGAGCTCACCACACAGCTGTTCACACTATTAAAAACGATGACAACAAGCTTCTGTGCTATGTGGTCACTCATTTTGGCTCAGACTTCACACAGCAGCACTGGACAAAGTTAGATGGCAGTGATAACACCTATGTGTTTGTTTGTGGGTGTGAGTCTGAGTTTGTTTAAGTGTTTTTGGCGTTCATGCATTCGCTTTTGGTCTCAGTGCACCATTAGAAAAGAACTCAGTTACTCTTTTGGATTTGTAAGAGGGTCTTTGTGTCTCTGTCTCTCTTTCTCTGGTCATATGACATGGATCAACAAAACTTTCTGGCCCTGTTTCCTGCCCTGAACTCACCAGTCCACAATAGATATTCAAACTCAGAAAAAACATGGTTTCAATGCCTTTTCTAAACATGAGAAAAAATACAAAAGAGAATGGACGAACAAAATCTTCACATTTCCATAAGAAACATGTTATCTTTGCAGAGTGAAGCTAAAGAAAACAGAAGTGCATTTAAAAGAATTAGAACAGTGAAGAATGGAACAGGAAGCTGAATGTCGGCTGATCTGAAAGTGTTGAAACTGGATTGAGGTTTGTTGGGTGAGTTACGCAATCGCTAGAGCTGTCAGTGGACACACACACTCACATAGACTCGTTACCACGTGTATGGTTGGAAAATGTGACTTACAAGTGTGGCAGCCACGATTGAACCAGGTTTGTGTTTTTTGCATGCTGTTTTATGATGTGCGAAGTAATGGCCAGTATGGAGTTTATACAGCAGGTTGTTAGAATGTAAACCATTAGGATGCATTTTGTTTCATATACTTTCAGACTGTGTCCAAGATTTAAGTGCCTACAGTCAATATTCAATCAAGTTTATAGTGTTTGGAACACTAGTAACCAAAGATATTAATTGGAATGTTTTGAAATAAAATCGAGAGCACGAGTTGGTTCTTTGGTTTGCATCTGTCTCAAATGATTTCATGCATATAAAAAATAAGTTGAACTTTTTCCAAACCACCAGAGTTGTGGCTCTATTGACAGTCTACAAGAGGAAAAGACTTGGGATTGACAAACATTGGCTGGGCTTTTGTCTTCTGGCAAAATTTGCTGTACTTTGAATAATGCTTTTCTAAAAAAAAACTCTTTTTAACCTGAGAGGGCTAGTCTCGTCAGTATTAGAGCCCTGATTTTTTGTTGAGTCAATGTCATTCAGCCTTCAATCAGCTCCATGCAGCTAGAATCAGGTGCATACGTGCTGCAGTGACCCAGTTATACATCACTTATTTAAAAAGTATGTTCTGTCACTTACTATTTTTTTAATTAAAAATGCCCAATATCTATATAGTCAAGCATCTACAGTGTACATATTTCAGATAATCCCTGCCTCGTAAGTGCAAACTAAATCCTAAATCTTTTGTTTTCTTAACTCCTGCTCAGAGGAAGTAGGGCTCAGAGACAGGAGACTTTGTCCATAATTAAAAAACGTCTCCAGTAACTGAAAAAAATGGCCAGAGTCTAATTGCATTTTGTAATTAAAAATGTTGTGCATTTTAGCATTAATATGATGGTAGCTCATGCAGTATGTAAAGCACGTAAAGAGACCATGAGAATGCCTTGGATTCATTGATAATGAATTCATCTGCAATCAGCTGATGCTGCAGCTCTTGTTTTAAGTCCTTGTCCACTTCTAGTCATTATACTTTACTTGATGCATGTAATTTTAGAAAAAAATGATTTTGTCTTTAAAATTATGTTTACTTTGCAGTTTAATTAAATTGTGTGAACTGCAGGTGAGATGTTTGTGCACTGAAATCTTCAAATGTCAAAAAGCTCCTCCAGAAACACAGGAGGCATATTACTGCTTTAAGTAGTACTCCTCTTCTCTCTCTCTCTCTCACTAAAAGTTTAAAAAATTTAAAGAATTTCAACAATATTGTCCTAGATTTCTTTCAAACGCCACTGCAGGACACAGAAAGAAAAATAAAAACTGTTCCTGCGGAGGTTTGACGCACACTGCATTACAAAGGTATTCATAACATCCAAAGCATCACACATGCCTTTGTCTCAGCCACTCAGATTATCAGAACCAAGTGTAAAAGCATGCCAAATATTTGCGGTGTATGAATAGCTGTTTAGACTTTCATGTACAAAATATGTTTATAAGCTAAGTGCTTGTAAAAAGAGTCCTAAACATTCTGCTGTTGTAATTACAGTTTTTACAATCATTAAGCTGTCATTTCATTTCATGTTGTGGCTAAAATATGTGATTGTATGCGTGATTTGGTGAGGTGTTCGCTGTCTGTACATGCATCTGCTTGTTTGCCACTCACATACAGACACACACACGTGGGATTCCAAGATGCTCGTACCTGCAGCTTGAACTTTTTCTGCACCCTGGAGCTCCGAAAAGCCTCCAGTTTAATGTTAGCATTGGCAGCAGTTTGCAAGCTACTAGGACTGGCTGTAGATGAGGGTATGTTAGATGAGGAAGAAAGCGTCAGCCAGGAGCTAGGTGCAGAACAAACTGACAGGGTGTGTCAGGATAAAGCAGAATTACACACCCTGAGGCTGGATTCATACGCCAGGAATTCAGTTCTAAAGTAATGACCGCCTAATGGGTTTTATGAGCTTTGTGATTTGACTTCTCGTCGTCGATTCATGACGGGAAACATCTCATATGCTAAATCATATTTATCCGGAAAGAAACAGATCTTTGGTTTGACGTGGAGGAGAGTGTAAGTTCCCGTATAAACTCATACAGTGGGCACGTTTTTGGGAAGACTGACATAAGTTTTGTAATTTGGTGACGTGGAAAGAAATGATTAACCGCTGGGTACGGGATCATGATCAGAATTCTTACTCACAGAAGTGTAATTTAAATTAGTCACATAATCACTTCATTTTCAGATGAATTCTTTCCATTGCCGTATTGTAATGACTTTCTTTCTCTCATGCAAGTCACTATGAATGAATGTGACTTCGCTTATTAACATTAACCGTAACCTCCTCCAATTTAGTCAAAAAAAGTGCCTGGTTCAGATAAAATTGTACCTTTAGATTTAATTGTGCATGTTCTTTGGTGCTTGTAGTCTGGAGACTAGAGAAGTCTAGAGAAACAAATTAAAAAGAAGATAGTGAAATTTAAAAAATAGTTACTGAGGCCGTTTCAGAGTGAGACTATTGGTGGACATTTAGAAAAATCAACCTACTAAGAGAAGGCTGAACGACTAACTCATAATGTTTCACTTTATATATTTACAGTCTGGTCTTTTTGAACTTAATGCCCAGTTGGTCCCTCTTCTCTTATTGTCATTCTGCTTATTACTTCCTGTTTTTTTTCAAATCTTGGTTCCCATTTTAGACACATAGTCCAAGCAAGAAAAGACACGAAAATATAGGATTCTGTTTTAGCATAAGAGTAAAGACAGATGATGAATATTATATGGAATGAACATTTTGTTGAGTATGACTCGGACTTCTTTTGGACTTCTCTTAACCAGAGTCGGACATGCCAGCATTAACTGATTCCGTGAAATTATGACTGCGACTGGTTTCATCGGAGCAGCTCACACATCATTTGCAGATGTTTTTTATGATTTCAGTGGTGATCCGCAAATTAAAGTATGCAGAATCTGGTGAAATTTTTTGCTTCTAAGTTAACTAAAGATTGTCCAGTCCAGTGCCATATGTGTTTTTTTTTTAACAAGCAGCATCTATATTTGTTGAAAATTTGTGGAAAATCTGCAGAGGTGTTGTCAGAATTCTGCGGACACAAATTCTGCGTGAGCCTAAATCACAGATGCTTTTGGAAATGCTTCGTCATATTCAACTTGTTAAAATTCTTTTTGGACAGGGGTTAGGGTTAGTTTCTTTTAGAAACAGAACTTCTGTTTCTCACAAAGCTTTGCCACACATTTGTGTGCGAGCTCTGGTGAGCCATATGATAAACCCGATACTGTCCAGTGCAGCACTATGTGTGTTTGCTGTTTGCATGTGTGAGTGCAAAAAAAAGGAAAGTTTTTTCTGTTGTTGTAGTAATTTAGGTGAATTAATCCATTAAAATAAAACCCATTCCTTTTCTCTTTGTATGCACATAATCTAATGAAGTGTGAAACAGGGAAAGTATTTAAGATAAACGACATCGGATGTGTTTTTTTTCTGTGGCCTTAGCTTGTGTGTTGAACTTGCTTTTTGTTCAGTGAGAACAGATTTGTAGACGTTAGGGTTGTTCTTGAATCATCTTTGTAGCCTCACTGTTGCTGTTCTCAGTGGCGACTCTTGCTTGCAGCTAAAATGATTAGTCAATTCATCGATGAGTCAATCAACAGAAAATAATCTGTATTTTAAATCTTCCAACGGGAATATTCTCAGGTTTTGGTCTGTTGGTTACGCAGACAAAGCAATATGTATTTACATATATAATATATTTTAATATGTCAGCCATGAAGGTGAGAAATTAACACTTAAATTGAACTATTTTATACTGTAATAAGTCAAGTGTACTAGCAGGTTGTATTGAACTTAGACCTGTAACAGAAATTCCAGGCTACTCATCCAGAGTCACATTAGAACATAAAAAAAACAAACTTGAATGCATATTTTTGCTGTGTTGGTACTGAATATTATTCTGTTTTTTAAACCTGCTGTCACTTGTGTTATCTATTTTGACCTGCTGGACTGGATAATAATGGACATTATTATCTCTCTTGATACAGTGCTTTGATCATATGAAAATGTGGAATCGCCACGTTGCATTACACAAAGCTGACATTCTTCAGTTTATACTTGTTACTGTATTTTACTGTAATCTCATTTTTACATTTTTACATTTACATTTTTACTTCACTCCACTCGACATGAACGCTGGTTTTGTGCCATAGCAGAGGACTGAGGTTATGGCAGCAGACCTGTGGTCAAAGCAGTGGTCTACGTCCTTCTCTCTAACACACACTCATCTCGTCCCTCATTCTCTCCATCGCTCACATAAATATAACACACACATACTTCACACGTAAACACAGTCACATAGCTTCCTTCTGTCTTCCTTCACTCCTCCTTTTGCTAAAACATTATAGGGGGAAAGATACAAACATACAGTACCTTTACTCTCTTAAACTCACACACACACTGAACTACACACACTTCTCCTGCATGTATCATTAAGGTCGGTCTGTGGCCAGTGGGAACATGGTGCAGTGGTTTAGCTAAACTGCAACATGAAATATGGAGAGGATCCTGTTTTTGAGCATTTACACATCATAAAAACACATTTCTGTGAGGATAATAATAAAATAATAAAAAGTAAATAAAATTAAAACATATCTGTGAATGTTCTCATTCATCCAGGTCATAGTTATTCTAGGAAAATAAATCGAAGTCAACTGGACTC